>VDFB02367420.1:0-58075 GCA_007258455.2 Sequoia sempervirens
TATATCCCCAAAAATAAGACTATGCTTATCCAAGATGGGTTGTAAGTCATCATGATGATACTTAGGCTTGTCGCTTGATGATTTAGGATGGACAAGACATTGTGCAGCCCAAGCTATGTCTCCGTTCTTAAATATGCCTGCCATCTTTTTGGTTGAAACAACTTGGGGAGCTCCATCGGATAGTCCTTTAAATACCACCTTACCATCCACCTTGAACAACTCCATAGTTTGAAAGTTTTGTAAATACTTGCCAATGGACATCATCCATTGGATTCCAAGTATAGTGTTGGTATCACCCAACTTCACAACATAGAAGTCATCGATAACAATGTAGTCACCAATTGTAATCTTTAATTTTGGTACCTTAGTTGAACAAGATATTTAGTAGCCATCCACCACCATCACACTAAACCCTTCCTGCTCAACTATTTGGAGCCCTTTCTTGGCAACTAATGCTAAATCAATAAGAGTAGCTCTGCTATCAATTAATATTGTTATCTTTTGTCCTCGCAATACACCGTGAACCTTAAATGAGTTGAACCTTGGAGATCCCATCATAGTGGCAATTATACCGTTCTTACTTCCCTTAGGCAGAGACTCTTTTATCGGTGGAGGTTCTTCATCTATTTCATCTTGCTCGCTAATGAGATCTGATTTGTCTTCTTCATCGCTGTCGAGCACAACTTTGATATAATGAATCTTCCCTTTACCAAGGAATCGATGCTCTGGTGCCTAAGGTTCTTCGCAAGCAAAACAAAGTTTCTTCCTTCTCAACTCTTTCCTAGTTTTTCTTCATCTATTTTCTTTTTGGCCATTCCCTTGAGAAAGGTTGTTTTGCTTGGTCTATTTGTAATGATGATCCTTTAGATGGCATCTTGTTCTTTGTTCACTAGAGTCCATATCACTAGCCTTCATAATGGATTCTTGAAGTGTACTTGGGTTGAGGGTTTTGACCCAGCCCCTTAAAGGGTCCATTAGGCCATCCATGAATAGGACAACCAATCTTCTTTCGGAGATGGCGGTGACCAACATTGAAAGTTTTTGGAAGTCCGTAATATATTTGTCAATGGATCCATATTGCCTTAGTTGTGCCAATTCCTTAAAAGTGGACCTCCGAGTCCTTGTTGTCAAATCTCTCTATTAGTTTCTTCATGAATTCCACATAGGAAGTGATTTGTTCATGGCCCAAGATAATCATGGCATGGTACCACCATTCATGAGCCACCTTATCTAAATGTAAGGCGGAATATTTGATTGCTTCGCTTTCTAGCATGGGATTGAGTTGGAAGTACGCACTTGTTGTGGTCTTTCCTGAACCATCAAAGTATGGTAAACTAAGCTTACCGATTTTCCTCCTTAGATTGTTGTTATGGTCTATTACCTTTGTTAGGTAAATGCTTCATTCTTAGGTCCAAGTAGTCTTTTAAGGACATATGTGTTTGCAACCCTCCATCTAACCAATCTTGGCAAAATTGATCTTGTAACTCTACCAATGTCGGTTCATTGCCTCCTTGTAGATCAATTCTAGGTGGGAAGGTAGGTATCATAGGTCTAGAACTGGTTGTAGGAGCATGATGATTTGGAGTTCTATTATTGCTTGAATTGTCTTCACTTCCTCCACTATTGCCAACTTGGTTGTTCTTGTTTGTGTTTATCGTGATTTGAGACAATGAGTCCAACACTTGTGCCATCCATCGTTGAGTAGCCCTCTTTTCGGCCATGAATTGGTCCATATGATCGTTGAGTCTCTATCTCCCATATTACTGTCTCCTTGTTCATTACTTCTAGATTTAGGACTGTTGTGGATGCCTAAGATGTTGGAGGTTGTTCTTCCTTTGGGAGCTCGGGAAGGTTCCCACTATTTTTTTATCTCTCTATTGTAGCATCTCCTTTCTCTTTCACTCATCCACCTTCATAGGCTGGCAGGTTTGACCAGCTCTGATACCACTTGTAATGTCCCCTTATGGATTTATCTTAAATTTGTCTTCAATCTTAAAAATTAAAATATCCAAATAGGGCTAGAATCAATAATTTAAATGATAAACTTTAATCTTATTAAGAGAAACCTTCAAAGGCTAATGTTGACTTTTATTAGACTTATATATGTATATAATAGTTAATGACATGCTGATAAGAATAAACTAATATCTGCTATAAATTCTGATATGTAATCTGCAATTATAATTGTTTTAAAAATGCAGAATGGACACCACAATATGGATGTGATTTCTGATCTCTCTACCTGATTATATGCATATGGATGTGGAGCAAGATGGTGCCTATACTTATTGCTTTTTCTGAATTATGTCCTTCAACTTATGCGATTGAGTCCTCGGATGGGTGTCTGATTTTTGTCAATGATTTATGCAGCCTATATAATATAACCCAAGGTTCCCAAGGAGTGCTTGATACCTGCTATCAATGCTTTATGAATATCCAAGACCGATTGATCCTTCCTCCCTCTATTCCTTATTCTACTTAAACTTCTATGCAAGGAAACATGTAATGTCCCCTTCTCATCAGTGATCTGTTCTGACACTCATCAGCCTATTCTGGAAGCCTGTAGGCTCGTTTGAGGTAAAATTTAGGGTTTCCATGTTCAGAGGTTCTATGGCATTTTAGGGAGTTTACTATTTATAGTAAATTCTATTTTTGGTAGTAGGCAGTTATCAGTCTTCAAAGTCTTCATTTTCAGTTGGAGCATTTAATGCAATTCAAGTCTAGCTTCTAAAGGTTTTATTTTGGTGAATAAAGGCATTAATGTTATTATTTGTAGTTGACCCCTTGGCTGAGGAGAACAACTTTAAGTTGTATTTAAAAGAGGGACTTGGAAGGGGGACGCCTTCATGAGGTGTTTATATATTTTAATTATTGTCTAATGCCTTGGGAAAAGTGGATGCCGCTTTTAAGGAGATATTTGTAAAAATAAAGTGAAGTTCATAATGGTGCAAAAAGGGACGCCATCTTGAGAATTAATGTTTTTGGAAATTTGAAAAGACTTTGGTGTCTTTTGGTGTGCTTTCTCAGGAATTTGAAGAGTTTTGTGAGCTTCTATATAGTGAAGGTTTTGCTCCAGCCTTGATATCAATTATGCTTATCATATTGTTATGTTGTCGGAATTACTTCATGAATTTAGCTTCGAGGAATGCCTACCTCTTAGCATTTATCCAATTTCTCGTTTGAAAGATAACACCTAGTTGGTTTTGGGGCTGCTTCTCATCTTCTCATCCAGACTAGCAGATTGAGTTCGAATGTTGAAGAATTTTGGAGATTTATCAATTTTGGTATTGCTGATTCATCTACAGCTGAAGGTGATTTTGATTCATAGTTTAATTATCAGTCTGAATATGATTCTGGGTATTTCATCATTGGATTTGTTGATCTTGGGCGACTCATCATGCTAAGTTTGAGATTTTATAGTTGAGAATCTGATTTTTAAATGAAAATCGCCCCTTCAAGGAGGGCCGTACCATTTCGTAAGTGCATTGGAGTGCGTGCTTAACTCACAGAGGGTCTTTGTTGCTGTTTCTTCATCCTAACTTGGTCGCCTACCTTCCAGTTGTTCATTGCATTCGATTTTATTCAAAATAGAGGTAATTTGATGAAGTTATGAGCATTTTATTGATTTCACAGTTTGCCGATCAGAAATTCCAGAACTCAGATTTTTACATCAGATTGTAATAGTTTTCTGTTTTGGCCTATTACTTCATTTTTGGAGTGTTAAATCATTGTTATAATTCATTCTCCTTTTCTTAAGCTTCATTCTCTCTCATTGTAATTAGTAATCTGCAGAGTTATTGATTGTAAGGTTGAGATTTAGTAGTACTAATCCAACCATTTTAGTTTCTGCAATTACTTGTTGATTTCCATATTAAATTACCCCTGGATGGTTTACTGCCAGTGTGGAGAATGAACATTGTAGCTCTCATTGTACCCAATTTCCAGTGGTGAATCCCCACTCTCAAGTGGATGCCCACCGCAGCGGATGAATTAGATAGTTGTATCTTCATGGCTGGTTATCCGCCTATTTGTTTCAGTTTTCAATTAATAACTCTGCAATATGTTAGCACTTCGCCCTCAGTGGGATCTTGAGTGCACATTCTTGACGTTGAGTTTGTTTCATTTCAAGTACTGTTCCTTAGTTTCTCCGCCATATGACAACACCTATCCTTCCTTGGGATTGAGTGTACATTCTTGGCATTGAGTTTTTTCAAGCTTGGATTTCAGTTTTTGATGCTAATGCTAATTCAATTGGCAAAGTGTTGATTGTGTGTGAAAATCGATCGGAAAAATTGGTTAGCATATTTCAAGACACCACTTCCTAATTTCTCTTACAAAAGGGTCGCCTCTTTCCATCTACTACCTTTCATAAACTTAATTGCTACCTTTCACATAATCATTTCATAAATGAATCGCTGCACTCTTATTTATCTCTTAACACATGCCATTTTATTCTTTAATTTATTTAAGTTTCTTAAGTCGGCCAGGTATTATTTATTACTTTATTTTAATAAAGGGAGGTCGGATCTATGATTATTTCTCCCATAAGCATATAGTCAACCTTCTGCACGTTTTCTCCCTTACTTTTAAGTTTTCTATCACTGCTTTGGGCATGATAAGATTTGAATTCTTTAGAGGGTCGAGGGGGTTATTACAGGGTGAGCAGCTCATGGGGAGAGATCCAGGTGGTCTAAATATATTGTTTGTAGATGTCCTCATAGGAAGCTCTAGTGATGATGTCCTTCATGGGAATGAGACAAACAAGATGAAAACACGACTGATTGATTTGACAAAATGAAAAGGGTTTAGCTTGCAGTTTGTTACATGACAATAAGGAATTCATATGGTTACAACAAAATAGGCACACTCTTTTCACATAGTGATAACTTGTTGGATTAACTTCAACATGCCAATAACTATACAAAGCTAGAATTGTTATACAAGTAACATATTTAAAAAAAAAAGACATATGGTCAAGGTAGTGCAAGCTAAATGAATGGCTTGTGCTTTCTTTGGGCTTGTGGAATGTACCTATTACATTCATGAGGCTGATGAATGATGTATTGAGATCATCCATAGATTTTTTTGTCATTGTATATTTGAATGGTAGATTGGTGTTTAGGAAGACATAAGATGAACATTTAATGCATTTTAGGCATGCATCCTAAATGTTGAAGGAGAGAGCATTATTACTAGGGCACACTCAACTAGGGAAGAGCACCACCTTTTCTGAATGTACTGACTAGGGGAGAACATGTAAGATTTTGTCTATGCATGCTATGACTAGGGTAGAACATTACAAATTTTCAATGCTTACTGATGCAATCTTAAGGTTCAATTTTTCTATATTTCTAGCATGATTTTCAAGACATTTTATGAATTTTTAGTGCAAAGTTTAGGGGAAACTTTTTATATGTTTCTGTAATTGCCAATATAGTTTCTTTGGTTTGAATTTCAAACTATATATATATTTTTTTGACTCAAATTTCAAGGTGAGTTTTTTTTGGGGTGTAAGTTTAAAAGATACAACCTTGCTCTATAACTATCTTTTCCCTACACTTTCCTTGCTTGTTCTCCTTGAATTTCTACCTAATGCCTTAGGTGAAATTCTGGTATTTACCCTCTGTGTCAAGGGTCCATCAGATGATGTCCTTCGATTATTGGCTTTGATACCAAATGTTATGGGAAATCAAACATATACGACAATGGAAAATTGCATGGAGAAAGTTATATACTCACATGTTTATCCAGGAAAAGGAAGAACTTACACATGGTTGGTCGTTGGTAAATTACATCTTATTAAGTTATGCAAAGGTATTACAAAATAACATTGATATTGTTAAAACTTAATATCATTAACTTATTATTTAACCTTAATACAACTTTAAACTTCTATACAAAGCTACTAAAGGAAGAGCAACCTATGCCATACAATTGTAATAATTGCAAGAACTGTTGAAATAATTTCAATTAAAAGTGTAATATGGTTTAACAAAGTTGCAAATATAAAGAACTGCTGGATACAAATCCAATCTGAAAAACAAAAAACAACTACAACTAATAGAAAGATGATTTAGGAATCAATTACAAGCAGTCAAGAACTAAACTAATAGCTAACAAGCTAGCTAAAGAAAATAATTAGCCAAGAAACTGAACTAAGTTTAGTAGTTAAAAGACTAACTTAGGTTAAAGGTTGAACTCAGAAACTATCTAAGAAACATAGATTAAAGTTGATATTACTTACAAATTAGAAACATAGATTGAAGCTAAGATCGGATCTAGCTAAAATGTAATTAGAATGAGCAAACTAAACTACTCAAAACAAAAATGAAGCTATAAACTAACAGCTAACAAAGGAGTCACTATAAAATTAAAGAGATATGATCAGGAAAAATGTTTCAAAAACAAATAACAAAAGTTAGAAGAGAGACACATAAAAAACACTGAGAGAAAATCAGACAAAAGATGATTCAGTTTTATTTATTGTTGATCAAATGATGTATATATTTGTCTCTGAGTGTTAGCATAACTCAACAAATACCATTTTATTCTCAAAATGAAACAAAATGAAAGAATAAATCTCATTATTGAATGGCATGATCTTTGTTGTCTTAAGCACCTACATGGTTGTAAGATTATAAGTCCTGCAACCATCCGCTAAACCATAGTTTGAAACAGACTTAGATAAGTGGTGTAATAAACAATATAAATTGATTATACCTGCTAGTTTCAAGCTAAGGACTCAACCATCTCGTCAAGTTTTTTCTCTTTTTGCAATTTTAAATTCCAACTTAGTACTTGTTGATTTTTGCAAAAGAATTAACTTAGAATGAAAATAAACTTTGTTAGTACCTGGCAGGTTTCCTCTAGTTTGGAAATGAGCTCCCCAAGTGTTTGATAATTTGAATTTCAACAATTGGTCATATAACACATTTATAACTCATTGTTATATGTTTCAAATGAGAGGGTTGATCACTTTAGGATTTAAAATAAAAATGTCAGACTACAACTTGAGACATAACTTTTTAGTTGATACGATTTTATATCTTTACGTTATAAGTTACCTCATATTTTAGTAATAGAGCACTTAGGACAAATTAATTGAATAGCTTATGTGTACTTTAACACTCAAGTGAGTGGGAAGCACTTAACTCAATTGAATATGCAAACAGTCACTTACAAAAGAAATATTTTTGATGGAGGAACATTAATAACACTTCATAAGCTTGGAGGCCCACCACATTTACAATCTAAACTATAGCCTTCAAACTTATAGAAATACAATGTCTTATAACTTTTATTGCTTCAGGCAGTGGGTTTTCCTAGATATTAGCCATGGCAGATGAATAGAGTGTGAAATACCACCTCAAAATCCATTGGGCAGGATGTAATCTACTCCATAGAGGCAGATAAGAAAAAGCATTAAAAGAGGCCAACCAACAAAACTGTTGAAACATTCAAAACAACAAATGGTCAGCAATAGTCAGTCAAAACTTTCACCATTTCTTATCCATCGCAAAGTACCAGTGGAAACAATGTAGGAGGTCAGAATTCTTTAATCCTGTCTCAGCATATCACAATTCATCTTGAAATTGCAGAATGCAAGAGAAACTCATAATGAATAAATCCTCCAGTTTCAAAAGCTGGTCAACAGCAAAAAACTGATTAAGTAAAATCAATCATATCAAAATTCAAATGTCTACCATCATCAAGACATTGTGCCACTATTGTTTTCACAATAAGTTTAACTAGAAAGTTCATAAAGAGTTCAAAGGTTTTAAAGAGTTTTTGTCAATATTATATGATTACCAACCAAAATTGTGATAAAGTATCAAATCAAGCATGTTAACATGTTTAGTCAGCAAGGTTTCTATCCTTGGAACTTGGTTTCAATCTTGAGAAAGAATGCATCAATAGGGTCCCCATTGGGGTTTGGCTCTTGGGCTTGCTGTTGGGATATTGGGAGGATGAGGTCTTGAATGTTGTTGCAAACTTTATTGGTCAGCTTATAGCTCTTGATGTGGTGACCGAATCCAGGAAACACCTGTTGTTTGCTAGGTTTTGTGTAAAATGTAAAGGTAGATTTAGTGCTTTCTTCTTCTATACTTGTCCTCTAAATTTGATGATTAGTTGTGACAAATTGATTATGAGGACTCCACTTTTATGTGCCAAAAATGTCACAAAGCCAACCACTCTACTTCTATTTGCTTGAACATTAGGAGGAAACAATACTCTTGGGGGAAAAAAGAAAATATGGATCTTGGCCTTTCTCAACCTTTGGAGGTGTTGCCTTTGGAGAGTAACAATGTTGAGGATGACCCTTCTTCAGATAGGATTAGCTTTGGTGACAATGGTGCTCTGATTTTAGAGTCGCAATGGGAGGGGTTTAGAGGTCAATTAGGAGTAAAATTTTGTTAATAAGGACTTGGATGGTGCTATTTAGTTACTTGTTTTTCCTTCAACATGTAAAGTTAAAAGGAAGAAGCATCTAGATGAGAGGCCAACAAGAATTTATGAGTTAGGAGTGGTAACTAAAAAAGGGAATGCATCTAGTAAGGAAATTAGCATCAATAATTATGTGGCTAGGATTGGTGGCAATATTCAAAGCTCTTTGGAGCACTTTGGCTTCAAGCCGTCTTGATCTAGTTGGGTTCTTGTTGTATCCATGGATTACAATTGTTTTTAGTCCCTTTTGGGTGGTCATGCAGGTGTTGCTGGTAGATTATAACCTTAGTGCTATTTGATCCTTGTTGCTGGTCCTTTGTTAGGTGCGAGGCTTCATTGCTATATTTTGTCTGGTTTTTGTAAAAGGTTTGGGGCTCTTTCAAAACCCTCTTTTACCCTTAATAAAAAACAAACATGATTAGTTAGGTATTATCCTCCTCTTTACCCCTAGTCAAATCAAGAAAATGAATGCCTTGCTCTACCTCAAATTCTATTTACTCAGTTGGCATAGGCTAGAGTTTAGAATGAGTAACATATCCTTTTTCATCAATTTCAACTTTGATCGTTTTCTTTAGCTTGGTTACAAATAGAGGGACAAAACAGTTTCAAGGACTCTTAGAAGATTTAGCAAACTTAGATGGTGAAAGAGACTAAACACATGTGGAAAAAGGATTTTGATCAAGAAGCATGAGCACACAGGGGATTTTTGACAGTTTTTTACTCCATGGATGTGAAGATTAGGGGTCAAAGTTTTAGGATAAGCTTCATGCAAAGAAACGCTTGAGATTATTTAATTTTAATAATAAAGTATGTACTACGAGTTCTAGAATAGTTTTTTAGGTACTATATCCTTTGTCTAGAGACTTACAAGGAGTATTAGTTTCTCACATAAATAACATGGTGTTTCATTTAATGATGATTGCTAATGGATGTGCCCAAGCTTTATATGTTATTTGTTAATTACTCTTTTTCTAGTGTATGTCTTGGCCTAATCCAGACAAACAATTTATTTGTGAAGATTAAGGGATCAATTATAATCTATGTTGTCAAATCAACTAAATGTTTGGGAATGGGATCCTGGTTCTGTTGGATTATTGTCATTGATGTCAAAGAAGGATCACGAGGTACTGTTGCTGAAGCAAATTGAATGTCTCTAAGGACAGAAGTTATCTTAATAATGGCAGCAATGAACTGTGATAGTGGTCTTGGAGGAAGCAGTAATAAAAAGATTTTAATTATTTTAGGCTGACACTTGGTATTTTGGCACCCTCATTTGAAGATAAATTTGAATTAAAATAATACTTAAATCATTATTCATGGGCCGACTCCTGTTGGAATATGTTCACCCAAGTTAGAGAAGCGATTCATATATAGGAATATGGGCAGTGATTAATATTTAAGAAACAGCGATTGTAATATAGTTAAAGAAGCGATTACCTTTGTTAATAATGCAGCAATCATTATTGAAAGGAATAAAATTTCATAAAGGTGGTGATTCATATAAATAGCGCCCAAGTTTGTAATAGAAAATAATTAAAAGAGCAGCGATTAATATTCATTTTAAGAGAGGAATCATTAAGTTTAAAAGGCAGCGGTCACCTTGTAAAAGGTGGTGACTTCTTAAATTGTCATGTTTATTCAAAGGGTTGTCTCCTTACCAAGAGATGTCTCTCTTCATAAGAGACTGAAATATGCTAACCAATTTTTTTCGATGAATTAACACACATAACCAGCACTTAATCAACTCGGTTAGCGTTAGCTCCAAATAGAAATCTGAACTTGAAATGAAAACTACTCAACGTCAAGAATGTGCACTCAAGATCCCACTGAGGGCGAGGTGCTAACATATGACGGAGTGTTGAATTTGAAAACTAGAAACTGATAGGCGGATAACCAGCCATGAAAAGCATTTCCTCACTACCACCAAACAGTGGGGGGAAAAGATTACAATTAAAACAATTCATCCGCTGCGGCGGGCATCCACAGAGTGGTGGGAATACTCCACTTATTCAGTGGGTGAGTTTACAACAATTATTAGGCAGCAAGCCAGCCTTTAAATCCACTCTTCCACTTATTAACGTGGGGGGAATATTGTCCACACAACCACTTATAACGTGGGGGGAAATTACAAACAAGATATAAGTTTATTCTAAAACTCAACCACTCAATTGTGGGAGTGTAAAACAGATATAAAATTGCAGCAAGTAAAGGAAGAGTGTTAGTACTACTAACTAGCTTTACAAAGAATAAGAACAGCTGCAAATAGAATAGATAATCTTCCAAGAACATTAAACAGTTAGAGTATCACTTCCTCTAACATTTACAATGATATAAGATGAAGAATTGAAGCTCAAACCAGCATTATATCAAAAACTAACAAGTCTGATATAAAAATCTGCAATCTGGAAATGTCTATCAGCAAACAGCAAACTCATAAAAATGATCACAACTCCTTCAATATACCTCTGAATTGAATGAAACGAAATGCAAAGTCTCTTTGGAGGATAGGCGCCCAAACTCAAACCACAAAACTGCATCAAAACTCATGATATTATTTTGCACGAATCCCAAAGCACTCTCAAGATGGTACGGCCCTCAAGAGGGGCGATTTCTCTTGCTAAAAATCAAATACTTGGAATTAAATTCTGAAATTCTCCAAATATGATCGCCATTAGCATAGAATTGCAAGGATCAAATACCCATAACCAAAATAAATTCACATCAAAAGCTGTAATGAAAAACACCTTCAGCTGTGTATACATCAGCAACATTAAAACTGAAATTCTCACCAAAATTCACCAACTTTGAAGCACAATCTGCTAGTCTGATTGAGAAGCAGCAATAAGACCAACTAGGTGTTGTCTTTCAAACACGAAATTGGATTGGAACTAGGAGGTAAGCATCCCTCGAAGTATTAAACAAGTTGTCATTTTGACAGCATAACATTAGCATAAACATTGGATAATCAGCTCTTCAAACAGCAGCAATATATAAGCTTTTGTTGGCAAATGAAGCAACAAGAACTCTTCAAATTCCAAGAAGTTGAATCACTTCAACTTCCAAAAGGACGCCACCTTTTTGCCTTTTACTTTTTGAAATAATAAAATATCATTCAACTTCCCCTTTAGGCATCCATTTCATATTGCAACAATAAAGCATTTATTAAATAATTAAATGCTCACTTGACCCCTTTATGTCCCCTTCTTTAAAACAACTTGAAGTCATCAAGCCTAGGCATGGGGTACAACTTGAAGACATGAAAATTGACTAAGTCTGAAACTCGTCAAGGAGAAAACCAAAGCCAAAGTGGCGAGACTGATGGATAACAAGATGACTTGAGTTAACTGCTGATGATGCCACTGCCAAAATTAGACTTACTAAAAATAGTAAATACCTAGAAATGCCACAAACCTCCAAGCAAGGAAACCCTAATTTCACTTTTGATCAACCTACGGATTTCCGGAAATACGCTATCAGTCAAAGAAGAGCGTATGGCCAAAATGGGGACATTACAGAGACATGAGGACATAATATGGTATAAAAAAATGAATGTGAAGAGTAGAGGAGTAACAAATCAATGATATATTTCTGAATATAAGGAAGAGGAAGAGCAGAAAAATGAAGAGTAAATCTGACTTATTTTGAGAATATATGTGTGAATATTAAGAACAGATTTGTGGGGAAAACATTGATCTATTAGTGATCAAATTGAAGGAAGAAATTGACAAAGTTTGTATCAGATTTGGAAGAAGGATATTGTGTGGGTTGTAATCAGATTTGTGAGAGGAAGATATTGGGAAGAAGTGTACTATATCAGCCATTGAAGGATTAATAGGTTGGAGCCTTTTGCTGGGTTGGAGCTTAGTTTGTGCCGAGGATTGGAGCCTCCAATAGGTTGGTGCCTATAATTCTGTCAAGTGGAGATTGGTGTCTCTTGTGAGTTGGTGCTCATTATCTTTATGTGAAATAGGTTGGAGCCTACAAGAAAGAGAAGAAAATCATTAAGATATATATATAACTCAGAGGTATCCCCGCGACCCAACCCAACACCCAACCTGCCTTACCTTGGGCTTACATATTGCCAAGTTGGGGACAAGAATGGGCGAGCTAAGGCGAGACTAGTCCTTTGGGGATGAGTGTAGCCACTCACAAGCCACATGCATCAATAGAGGCCAGGCGTCGGACTCGAACCCAAGACCTTGGGGAGAAAACCCGAGACTTAAGCCTCCTCCACTATTCATATGAGCTTCGAGACAAACCCATATATATATAAGCAATATTTTGCTGTGGTTTTCTCCCACAAAGATTTCCACATAAAATTTTGTGTTGTCTCCATGCTCTAAATTGCTAGATCTCACTTTAATGTTTTTATTATGATTGGTTAAGTTTTGAAAAGTAAAAGATTATTAGATATTGATTCACCCCCCATCTCAATATCACTGTGTTCTCATCAGGTTCAAATTGCTTATGGATTGGTCAAGATTTATTTCCTTCCCATCAAAAACAACTACACTCTTCACTAGTCGAACTTGACCAATTCCAATGATGATGTGGCATTTCTAGAGTGAATCTTGAGCAATTCTAGAGGTGGATGCATTTTTCAAAGTTTAAAAAAAAATTGGATTGAAAAAAACCCTAAATGAATGTAGACGACAATGGATGGGATTTATCTCCTTTTAACATTGCACAACTTCTTCTCTAACATGATTTCGTGAGTTTTAATTTGCTAAACTTTATTCCAATCACTTTTTCTATCTTACTAGATGTTACTTGTATAAATTTGTCAATTCAACAATATATAAATGAGGTGAACAATGAAGGAAGCACATTGATCTTCCATTAATGGAAGAGATTATGAAATATAAAACAAAATAATTAACATTAGGCATTCCCATGAGAGTCTATAGGTGATAAATTCCCTAATAAGATACACTTAGGGTTAATGCCTTCTAGCATAATACTTCATAATAACTATTAATAACTTAATAATAATTTAAATTATTCTTTTATGAGGACATTATTCTATACTATTAATAACGATAAAAGACTATCTTTTAAGATTAAAAATTTAAAAGAATAAAGTATTGATGGTAATTAATTATTAAATTTTAATGTCTAGTATTTAGTAATTCAATAACTATTGATAGTATTTCAATTTTAAATATCTATATTATTTAATAACTTTTTCCAATGTAGTTAAAAAAAAAAACATATTAATATAGTTTTTTTGGAATATTCAATACAACTAAAAAACCAGATTTAATATAGTAGTAGCTTTATATTAATATACTATAGTTTTTAGGCTAGCAAATATACAAATCATAGTAATGAGACTCAGACGCGGCTCGGACTCGGCGAGGGCAACTCGGCGACTCGTGACTCGGATGCAGCGCAAACGCGGCAAAATGGAAAAAAGTTGAAAAAACCCTAGAAATTTAGAGATTTTCAAAGATTTAAAACTTGTTTCAAGCACCCTTTATTGAATACAACACAAATAAAATCAAATTTGATCACATGCACAAGTATACAACGATTACATAAGTATAAAGTACACAAATTGTAGTTGCGCTGCTGAAGGAAATAGCATACTTAGATATATAAAATTAGTCAAATGTATACAAAACTCATGGAATATGAAATCCATGACATCAAATGTTAAATACAAATATGAAATATCAAAAGTAAAACAATAGCTATAAGTCAATGACTCTATGCCCTATAGCATAGTGGAGCCAATATCCTTCCTACGAAGGCGTCTAAGGGTCTTGGATGATGTTGCAGCTGCAGCCATAGTCTCTGCCTGTATTTGACTCTCCGTGCCACTCTCACCGACAGCAACTATGTCTCCTCGTGCTCTTGCCTCCTCCTCAGCCATGGCTACAACCTCGGCCTCTCTGTGTGCCTGGTCCACCCAATCAAGGTCCTCGTCACTAAAAACTGCATCTGTAGCCTCAGTGATCCACTCAGACTATGGATCAACCTCCTCTAGACTGATCGGGGTTTTGTCGTGGTCAAAAAGCTTCCTGTATCTGAGCCGAAGGTTGTAATGAACATATACCAAGTCATTCATCCTCTCCATTGTCAATCTATTGCGCTTCTTGGAGTGTATGTGCTCAAACATACTCCAATTGCGCTCACAACGAGATGAACTGCATGGCTGGCTCAATATATGAATGGCAATATTTTGCAAGATCGGTGTATCAGAAACAAACATATGCCACCAGCTATCTGAGATGAGAAAAAGAAACAAAATCAATCTCATTTCAAGTTTCAAGTTCAAGTTCAACATTTAATAATAAATTATAATATAAAAAGATGAAAATTATGCCTTTAAATATATTTTTACCTGGCAGTAATGTTGTCCTATTATCTTTGCACATTTGACATGCAAAGAAGTCTCCTTGTGCCTTAGTGAAGGCATCTATCTCTTGCACCACCTGTGTAGTAACAGCGGGCAACATCCGCTCTATCGTCGTGTAGAGCCCACTAAAAATTTCTCTATTTGCACGGAGATCACTTGAATTGGAAGGCGGTTTAGGAAACATCTTGGTGCATGGATGGGCCCTATGAAGTTGGTTTTGCCATCTCCTATCAATGATATCCCAAATGGGACGATACTTCTCCTCAACTCCACCATAGACTGATCTAATGGCCTCTTTGGCCCTATCCATGCCCTCATATATGTAGCCCATTGGGGCTTCTCCCCATCTGCAACTCGTAGGAGCACTAGCAAGGGCTCAATAAACTGCAAAGTGCAAACATGTTTCACAAATAAGTATGAACGAAAATAAACAAATAAAAGTAAGATATGATTAAAAATTAAAACATAATAAATAATTAAATTTTACCTTCACAATCTCGTCCATTGGTGTCCAAAACCCTTGCTCATCAAAAATGCAATCAGCCACAGCAATCCCTGCAGTGCTTGTAGAAAAGGATGAGGAAGACCACTCCTCACTAGTAAACATGCGCCTTAAAGCTTCCCTTGACCGAATCAAGGATTGCATCGTGATAAAATTTGTTGCAAACCTAGTGATGCCAAGACGAGACAACTCCCTCAACCCCATGTATTGCCTCATAAGGTTAAGCACCCATGTGTGATTGTATACAAATTTGCATATGTTTTTTGCTGCTTCCACACATGTTTTGATCCATGGGAGCTTGCCAAGATCCTCCAACATCAGGTCAATGCAATGGGCGGCACATGGAGTCCAAAATATAGTAGGGTGCCTCTCCATCAATAATCTACCAGCAGCAACATAATTTGCTGCATTATCTGTCACCACTTGCACTACATTCTCTTCCCCCACATCAGCTATCACCTCCTCTATAGCCTCACACAGGTATGTGGCATTTTTTAATTGGGCGAAGCATCAATGGACTTCATGAAGACGGTGTCACTGAAAAAATAAGCAAAACCAATTATTCAATAAATTAAAAACATAAATCAGCCATATTAAATTATTAATCACTAAATCAAATTCAAATTTCAATGCATTGAGGGAAGTACAATTACCTCCGGAGGAAACTAGGAAATTAAGCAGCATCCTATTTCTCCTATCGGTCCAACCATTAGTCATGATGGTGCAACCAATCATCCTCCACTGCTTGCGCTGCTCCTCTAATTGTGCTTTCACATCTGCCACCTTTTGAGTCAAAAGTGGGCCCTTTAATTCATCTTCACTAGGGGCTTTGAACCCCGCCCCACATATGGTTATGGCATCAACCATGTTTTGCCAAAAAGGTGACCTAAAACATGTCATAAATAAATTAATAAGTTACATAAGTATTGTAAAATGAAAAAGTTTTAAGTTTTTAACTTTAAATTTGAATTTGATAATGAGATACATCTAGATTCTAAAATTTAAATATAAATTTTAAAACAATTAAACGAAAAAGAATTACCTAGCTACATGGAAGGGAATGGTGCAGTAGTACCAAAAGTCTGCAATTGTCTTTTTTGCTGCATCATGTGCGTCCTTGTTCCAACCCATGCTCTCAAGCGACGGTTGGGAACCAGGAGTAGTGCGTGGTACAAAATATGATTCCACCCTAGATTTACGAACTCTAGGGCCAATGCTAATATTGCCACTACCACTAGCAGTAGCAGCGCCACCAGCACTAGGAGTACGTATAGGCATAGCTGATGCAGAAACAGAAGCACTAGCACAAGCACTAGCACTAGGACGGTATGGAGGCATAGAAGAAGCATCTCCAACAGCACCAAGTCCCTGTCCAATTCCCACACTCACCAACTCTTGCTTCTGTTTCTTTTTCATTTCTTTTTGCATTTCAAAAGTTTCTAATTGCACCTGCACTTCACGAACAACCTCAGGAGGTGCTCTAGGGCAACCCACTGCATCATGGGCGGGTATGCGTGCAAGATGGTATTTTAATCTATTTATACCTCCATGATATATTGTTTTGTAGTAGTTACATTTTGCGTCTCCTCTTTTCATTCCGAGAAAGATTTTAGCATGTTTCCAAGTAGGGTCTTTTCTGACTGGGGTTTGAGACATTGTGAAAATAATAATATGGTTTGATTTGCAAATGAATGTGGCTGCAAAAGTAGGGTTTCTAAAATTATTTAAGTTGCAAGTAGGGTTTGTAAAAAAAATATGCAAACTCAAAAAAACAATGATTTTACAAATTACAATGAATTATTTGTTAAAAAAACACAAAAAAATCAATTAAAATTGAACTTACCTCTTAGATTTGGCTTGGAATGCAATGCAAACTCCTCCCAATCACTGGTAATGAGCTCTCAATGCACCTCTTTGTTGGTATGAAGCTCCCCAAATGATATATGACCCTAGATTTGTCTTCAACAGCTTGTTGGTTGCCCTCTCTTCTCCTCCTATTTTTCCAAATGAATGAAATGAGGTTGCTTTTAGGGCTAAATAGATAATATAAGTCAAAAAAAAAATATAAAAAAACTTAAGTTTATGTTTCTTTTTGGCCTTTTTGGCCTTGGCTGCGCCGGCCACGTCCAGGAGTCGGGACTCGCCTAGACGCTGTGCGTCCGGCCTGGATGCGGCCGCGTCCACGCCAATGCTCCCAGGACGCGGCCAGGGCTACGCGGAGCGCGACTCGCCGCGTCCAGGCGCTTCCGAGCGAGTATCGGGACTATGATACAAATGTATGTGTCTGCATGATTTTTTTTATTGTACATATGTACCCTAATCATACCCAACACCCTCCCACAAAAAATGTTATACTAGTGTATCATATGCATGTACTCGATTTTGACTCGGTAACTTAGGTTCTAATGTTTCTTTTTTAAATATTTACTTCAAATTTTGTTCCAAACTTCCATTATTATTTGAATCTTCTCTAAGTCTGGTTCCATAATATGACTTATCTTTCCATTCATGTGCATCTTTATTTGTACTTAACCTTATTGAATCCAACTATGCATCATATTACTCTTTGTGCATGTAAGCCTTGAATATCATCAATCTCTCTTCTAATTATAAATTTATATATGCTATATTTTTTACAAATTTTTAATATCCATTTTGGAAAGGAAACAATGGACTTTTGTTGCCTTTTAACAACTCTAGTAACAAGATGAAGGAATGCCATATGCTAATTGGTTTTCTTGCACAAATGAGACCTGTATTGCATGGAAATTCTTTCAATTTAAAATTCAAAGACTCTTTTAATATCATATTAATGAGGTTGTTATATGATAATTGATTTATGGTATGAAATTGTTAATTTATGGGAGATAAATTAGTAATACTCTAATATTTATGGTCCTTACCGAGTCGATGATTTTATTTTGAATGGTTAATGTATGTAGTTGATTTCTTTTTAATATTTGTATGCAATCACTGTGGACTGATGCTGTTGTTTAGTCCTTATCAGCCCCTAACACTCACTTAGATACATCATCCTTTCTTTTTGTCATTTGCACTTTTTTGCTATAAATTTGTTGTTTCTTGGTCTTGGTTTCTCCACATTTTATGGCAAGTGGCAATTGCAAATTGCCCTGGTCATGGAGGGCATTCTCACTCAAACCAATTACTTATGGATTGTTCTTTTGTAGATGGCATCCCTGCAGTTGGAATCTCCCCTCTAGCATCAGGGTGGTCTACACATAAACGGAATGTAAGATTGGTTTGCCTTTTTTTGGCAATGCTAGTTTGTGGGAAAGTGACAATTTTTTTCTGTAGTACCTTTATATGAGAACTAGCAATGTTTCATTTCAGTAGCTTTCAGAGAGAAGGAATAATTTTTGGAAGGATTAGCCTATGTGATTGCTTTCCATAAAAGTACTTAAGTAGCTTTCAGAGAAGCAAGAATGTTGAAGTAGAAAATATAAAAACAATATCCTTTGTGACATTATATTTCCATCTCTCCTTTTTAAGTTAGAGGGTTATTAGTCGAGTGCAGAAATTATATGCATATCTTTTAATTAAGGGTGCGATGCAGATCACTGTTGTACATTTTTTTCACTAAAAAGTGTCATTTATGTCAAGGCCACACTAAGAAGGACAAATATAGGTAAAAACAATAACGACTATGTTGCATCAGGATATAGCTACAAACAAGTGGTTGATAAAGTGATACTTATGAGAGATTAATTAATGCCCCAAGAAGGTATGACCATTTGGAGGATGATAATAAAAAGAAATAGGAAATCATTAATGGAAGATTTGAAAAGAAATTCAACAAATGGCATTTTGATACCCCAATCCATAATGAGTCAGTAATGCTTAAGCAAGGAAAAAAGATATTCAATTAAAGACTAATTAATATTGTTGAATATGGCAAGTATGCTTGAAAATTCTATAAGGGATAAATTTGGAAAACAATATTTTATTAATGTATTGAGGAATTCTATCAAAGAAAGTTATAGTAATGCATAGAGTTGCTTTTTGGATGTGCAAGAAAAGCAATACTTAAAATGATAAACAAGATGATGATGATTGTAGTCAGCAAGCAAGAAAGAAAGAAAGAAATGTGTTAATGTGTAATTAGTCCCCGATAGTTGCTTGCTTGGTATTTGATAGTTGCCGATGGTTGGCATTCAACACCAACATTGGTTTGCTATATATTGTATGTTTGCACTTGTAGTCAGGGATTGTATACATTTTGTATTCTATAATGATTGCCTATCCAATGAATGAAGGAATACACGACATCTATTCTGTGCATTGTTTTGAGTAATTGCTATGCTTTATTCTTGCTGTTATGTGTTTCCATTTACTATTTGTTAATCATTCAATTACCATTACCGAGCAAACATTTGGCGCCGTTGTTGATACGAAAATACGAACCCTAGCAATACACAACTCATAGACAAGAATCATGGTAATGTAATAGGACAACCAACCGAAGAACCTGTGCAACTAAACGAAGAAAGGGAAGACATGTTGACAGGAGACTTGGTAAACTTGTGGGACATTTCTCTAAAGGAACACGTACAAAGGGAAGCTCTCTGGAGAGAGGTCCCTCAGGCCGCCATTTAGGACAATCCAACTGACAACCCAAAGTTCGATTGGCTTCTCGACATACTGCCAAGACTAATTGCACATCACCATATCATCTTGCAAGGTCTTCGAGTTGAGAGTGACAGGGAACAACGAAGGCAACAAATATTGCAACGGTATGAAGAATAGAACAAAAGGGAAGGAAAGAGTGTGACATTGACCAACGACGTACGTCAAAGAATTAATGCCATTAACCTTAAATAAAAATGGTAAATTAATACAAAGTGGTCACAAATCAATCGACCAAAACTAAGATCCTTAAAGATAAAAGAACAAAGAGAATGACAATGACGACTGAGGGGTGAAGTTGAAGAAGGCGAAGGGTTCTTGAGGGAAAGCTTGAGCCCACCCAAGAGTAGAAGCCAAAGAGTAAGCAAAAGTCGTAGTTGGGAGAGAAAGAGAACCGTGAAGACAAGAGAACATACAAAGAGAGAGTGGGTAGAAATAGCTCGACATTTACCATTTTCCGAACAAAACATACATTGATCTTGTTGACCAAACTAGAGAATCGTCCATACCATCAGCGTTGGACAAAGCGGAAAGTGCAGAAGAGAACATTGCCAGAGAACCGTATAGACCCTCATCGGAAAATGAAGAAGCATCGTTGAGTGATAAAGCAGGTCCACCATTGGGAAAAGGGGAAAGCAGGGAGGGAACTGCCAACCAAACCATCCAAGAAAAATTTGTACCAATAAAATTGGCCAAAGGGAAAGGCCAGAGAAAACCTACTGATGGTCTGACAGAGACCATATGCCAAATTGAAGACTTGACATTGACAAGAGAAGTGAACATTAGAAGGTTAGAGCTGAAAACACCAGGACAAAGGGAGCATTGAAAGGACCTTGAAGGTTAATGGCCTTATTAATTAGTTTGTAAGCTTACAATAATTACCTTTGCATGAGCATACATATTATCTATATATTTATATATTGGTAATTATATTATACTTACCTATTATTTTTCTTCCTTTTATATCTCTTTCCAAATAAGATCTATATATTTCTCATAGTAGCCGGGGGATGCGTCTCCTACCCCTTGAGACGTGTCTCGGAGACGGAGACGCATCTCTGGCACTATACCAATCTCCAAAGACGCCTCATTTTGCCAGGAAAATTTTCAAACGTCTCCCGCCGTCTCCCAAGTCTCTTAGATTTTAATCCAACGTCTCCCATCGTGTCCCACGAAGTCTCCCGTTGGTCAAAAGGTCAAATGTTAAAAACAATGCAGAGGTATTTGTAAAAATGCAATTTTTGAAGTCAAATGCCTCGTTGTTTAAGCACGTGTTTGGAGAAGAGAGCGACTGGGCTAAGCTTGAAGTCTGAATTGGTAAGTAATAAGTATTTATTTTCTTGTTTTTAATTTTTTTGCCTAGTTAGTGGTTAATCGTTCATACTCTCGTGCTTGGTGAATGTCCCTTGATTATTACTAGATATCTCACATGGTGCACATTATTATAGTGCAAGCGCTAGTTTTTAGATTGTTTTATTTAGCATCACCAGTAATCTCCACGAGCATTGCCCCTATTTAAAATTGTGGAATCTGCAGATTGCACGATTTTAAATAGGGGCAATGCTCTTGTGGAGATTACTGGTGATGCTAAATAAAACAATCTAAAAACTAGCAGATTCCACGATTTTAAACAGGGGCAATGCTCTTGTGGAGATTACTGCTGATGCTAAATAAAACAATCTGAAAACTAGCGCTTGCACTATAATAATGTGCAATACCCTGTTGTCTTCATCTGCCAAGCAAATTTATCCAACTTTGCATTGATTTCCTTTGTTTGTGGATGTGATCTGTCTCCTACACAAAAAGCATGTACCATTTTATGGCCTTCAATCATTTGACATTTATTTACGGATGTGATTCATTTTTCTGTTGAGTGTGTTGTGTGCAATCATGATCCATTTTCATAATTTCCTCAATGACATGTTTTTCTTTGTTTCCTTTTTCATAACTTTAGCTACAACCATTAAATGATGGAGCCATTAATTTTTAAATTTTTCTTTCTATAGTTGTGTCTAAACTCTAATCATAATGTCTTTTTTTATTTTATATTTTGTGTAGAATTTGAATCATTGAATCAAGAATGTCGAGTGGGGGAAAACAAGGCTCGTATCTGTTGTGGAAGTATTGTGATCGTGTTTTGGGGCCGAAGGGTTTAGGTGGAACAACCACAATCTCATAAATTATTTCCAATGTCATGGCAAGGTACTTACACGAGGGTGAGGGTTCATTTCCTTCACATACTTGGAAAAGGTGTTGAACCTTGTACAAATGAGGTGGAACGATATGAAGTTGTGAGGGATCAAGAAAGGGCTGATGGAAAATTTTCTAATATGAGCTCTCACGCTTCAACAACAGGGGCAACTATTGAAAATTATTATGAGAATAGAGAGGTAGAGGTGGATGTGTCTTCAAGAGATGTAGCAGTAGGAAGTTCTCATAAGATACCAAGCATTGGTAGTTCAAACCCCATTGGAAGATTATTTGATGTGCAAGGTCGAGAAGCGGTTGATGCAGCGATTGCATGCTTCTTTTATGCAAATAGAATACCATTTAATGTTGCTCACTCACCTTACTATACAAAGATAGTCCAAGATATCACTAATGCACCAGTTGGGTATAAACCACCTATGTATGAAAAGCTCCACACTACTCTAATTGATAAAGAAAAAATTCGATTAGAGCAACAAACTGCACCATTGAAAAGAGTGTGGGCTATAGAAGGATGCAACATTGTGATGGATGGGTGGACAGATACTAGAAACCATCCACTACTTAATATCATGGTAACATGCAGCAAAGGGCCTTATTTTTTGAAGGCAATAGATTGTTTAGGGAAAGAAAAAAATGCAGAGTTTCTTTATAACTAGCTATGTCATGGCATTGAGTAGGTAGGGACATCAAATGTACTCCAAATTGTTATAGATTCTGCCCCTAGTTGTAAAGTAGCAGGCATGTTGGTGCAAGAGAAATACAAGCATATATTTTGGACACCATGTTGTGTGCATTCTTTGAATAATGCACTCAAAAGATATTGGCAAGTTTGATTGGGTTTCAGCTTTCATAGAAAAGGGCAGAAAAATTCAAATGTTCATATGTAACCATCACCAAACACAAGCTATTTATCAAAAATTTGCCAAGGTGGAGCTTCTCAAACTAATTGATACACGGTTTGCTTCTTATTTTATTCTTCACCGTCTTTGTGAAGTGAAAGGTGTTTTGTGTTCCACAGTAGTTAGTGATGCATGGGTAGCTTGGAGGCAATCTACATCAAATGATGCAATTGAGCTGAGAGGTATGATCCTTGATGACCATTTATGGACTGATGTTAAATTTGTTGTGGACTTTATTCATCCCATATGTGAGGTGATCAAATTTGCAGATTCAAAGAAGCCATGTTTGGGGGAAATTTATGAAGAAATAGATTCCATGTGTGAAAGAATTAAGAAAATAACCGATACAAAAGATCCTTCACTATATCCTTTGATAGAAGCAAAGTTACATGGAAGATGGAACAAACTTAACACACTCTTCATTGTGCTGCCTATGCCTTAAATCCTAAATGGCATAATATACAAGAGACCAATAAGAGGGATCCATATGAGATAGAGAGGTAATGAAGGGATTTTGGACTGCAATAAAAAAGATAGATGGTTGAGGTGATGAAGCATTAATTATGAGGAGTCAATGGAATAAGTTTTCACGTGGGCATGGTGATTTTTATTCTGTGGAAGCTTTATATGATATGTGAGCAGAAAAAGATCCTATAGAGTGGTGGTGGAACCATGGAGGTGAAACACCTGAATTGCAATCATTTGCAATAAGATTACTCTCACAAGTAGCTAGCTCTTCATCTTGTGAGAGAAATTGGAGTACTTATGGTTTTATTCATTCACTCAAGAGGAACCGATTGGGGTCAAAGAAAGCTGAGAACTTGGTGTACATTCATAGCTCACTTCGTCTTCTCTCTCATGTAGATCCTACATACAAGGAGGGTCCTTCAGCAAAATGGGACCAAATTTCACCTGATGGAGATGTTGCAGCCATAGTGGATGAAGTGGTTGAAGCAAATGGCCTTATTGATTTACCCCCAGTTCTACTACTAGCAGAGGAACCTGAATTAGAGAGTGATAAGTATTTGGAGAGCATCATAGTTGAGGACCTTGACATGGATGATCATGATGTGGTGTAGATGATATTAGATAGATTTCTTATTTTTGTTTTTTGTTTGCATATCATCCAATCAAACTATTAATATTTCTGAATTTCAATATGTAATTGAATATGTGTAATGTCCTCTTCTCAATTGTGATCAATTCAGTTGATCGTTAGCCTATTTCGGAGACCCGTAGGCTACTCGGAGGGTGAAATTAGGGTTTCCTATTTTTGAGGAGGTGGTTGCTTGAAGTTTGGAATTTGGATTGTGGATTCTTTCTGGGTTTTCAGAAAGCTTCGCAGTGGTATAGTCTGTTTGGTATTTCGAGCAACTTCATGAATTTACTATTTTTAGTAAATTCTATTTCTGGCAGTGGACAGGTTGGTTTCAGTTCAGTTGGTCCTCTCGTTCAGGCGATTTAGTTGGTATTACTGTTTCTGGATTTTTGGGGCATTTTTATGGAGAGATAAGTTATTTTCATATTATAATGTTATATTTAATATTATAACCCCTTGGCCTAGTATGTTAACTTTATGTTGTTTTAAAAAAGGGACTTTATGGGTGAGTGCCTCATCAAGAAAGATTAAATAAATCAAAGGTTCAAAAATGCATAAGGAGAGTTGGATGCCAACTTGAAGGGAAGACTATTTTAATGGGAAAAAAGTGAATATTATTGCTTCTTTGAAAGTGGATGCCACCTTGGAGGGAAAAGAGTCAACCTAAATTTGAATTGCCTTGACTTCTGTTTTTGGCGCACCTTCTAGAGACTTATGGTGTTTCTCTTCAAGCTTATAAAAGGAGACCTTTTCTCTTCAGTTGAACATCTCATATTTTCAGTAAAGTTATGCTACCAAAATGGTGACAGATTGCTTCAATGAAAGCACACCTCCTAGCTTGGCTCATCTTATTGCTTGAAAAATAGCAACTAGTTGAGAGGTAGATTGTAGTGAGTTTGTTTTCAGCATTGCATTTGAATTCCTAGCATATTTGTTCAGTTTCCTTGCATTTAGTCATGTTTTTGGAGTTGCTGAATATCACAGCTGATTGTAAGATTTGCTCATATCTCTTGAAATAAAAATATTATCATTCTGGGTGTTTTTCCTTTGTGTTTTCCAGCTTGGGGTGACCCTTCTTGGGAGTTTCCAGAATTTTTAGAGGTGTCTAGAATTTTATATTAAAAAATCGCTCCTCTCCTTGGCCGTACCATTCTGGGCTGTCTTGGAAAGTGTGCACAAAAATAATATTGCATTTTGTTGGTCATTTCTCAGTCTAGATCTCATTTTCATCATCCTAGCTTTCGTTGCATCAAGTCTCATGTCATTCTGGCAAGTATTGAGTGAGTTGTGAGTATTTTGGTGGGTTCTAGAGTTGCTGGTTGCTTCATTTCAGTTGCTGGTCTGTCATATCAGTCCTATATAAATGCAAGTTTGTGAGGAGTTTGAGTATAGAGAGGCTTGTTAAGTATTGAGGAAGTCTTATATATTATTGCAGTATTGAAGAACTTGAATTACTAGGCTTTGGCATGCTTTCTAACATATTGTAAGCTGATTAGTAGTACTATTAGCAATTCTCCTCTCTATCTTTCTCTTACTTTATTGTAATTCCCACTGAATAAGTGAAAGAGGCTGGCTTGCCGCCTATTTACTTTCAGTTAGTAGTTGTAGGGACCCTCTAACCATATGCTCGACATCACTTGGTGCCATCCTTGGTTAGAGTTATTTCAGCTCATCTTGCATCTAGATCCTCTGACCATATGCTCGTCTATCCTAGACGCATTCTTGGTTAGAGTTCCCTTTCAGTTTGCATCTGCATTAGATCCTTTGACCATATGCTCACACCTTGCCCACATTGGGATCCTAGTGTACATTCTTGGTTAGAGTTGCTTACGCAACGTTTTGGTTTTAGAGCTAACCTTAACGGGTGCGTGTTAATTGTAATTGCATTTGAAAAAACAAAAAAATTAGTCCGGTTCTTTACAATATGTAATGTCAAATGTGAATTAAAGTTAATATTCATTGTTAAACTTTACTATTGCTATTGTTTTGAAAGTTCAATGTCATCATATTTTTAGATTTTCTATAAATTATTAATTATTAATTTTGTAATTTTTTATTTATATTAAAAAAAATGGCGTCTCCAAGTACCCCCGTCTCCTATTTTCAAAAAAAATCTGCACCAGTACTAGTACCAATCTCTTGTACCACTACTAGTACCAGTCTCCTGGCAACTATGATATTTCTCCTTTTATTCTGCATATTTTCATTGCTGGTCTCCCCCCATATCACAAAAGGTAATCATTACTTATATCTTCTTAAGAAGACATGCCTCTTCAAAATGTGATTCTTAATGAAATGGCATGTCCTTTGTTTACAACTGTTCGCTGCCCTTAATCCTAATGACCACCTTTTCTTTGCATTAATAAACTCTGCCTTTAAAGGCCTAATTGCTGCTTGCATTTATTTATTTCTGCTCAATGGAACATGATTGCTGCTGTTCCCAATAAACTAAATAATTGAGATGACTGCAGTTTATTGAATCACTGGCTGCTCTTATAATTGTATTTCCTTATTTCATTTTTTATTAATATAATATATATTCATTTATATTAATTTTAATATATATATTTTTTAATATTTATAATATTATATTATGATAATTATAATTATAATAATTTTAAATTATTAATATTTGTATTTATATTTTTAATATGTATTTTTCCATTTATTTTATTTATCTACATTTCAATGCTTAGTTATTTTTATACTTTGGTATTCTATTTTGGAGAGATGACAAATTGGTGGAAAAATATTTTAATAATAGTTGGTCATGCATCCTTTGTTGGCCATATTATATTTTATCGCAGAGAAGCTATGCATATTTCAATTTATTAAATTCAAAAAGGAGCTTATTTATTGGGGAAATTGTACATAGTACAAAGACTGAATATGGTCATACTTTAATGTCGGACTTGTTCAAATGTAATTGCTAATATTATTGTAGCACTGAAAATTGGGTATGAAAGGTGCAACATATTCATCAATTTATGTTGCCATTCCTTGTAAGGAAGCATCATAAGAGGAGACAAGCTTTTGACAAGTTTGACACAACCTTTTAATTGGCTTGTTACTATTACTATACTTTCCTTGATTATCGTACTTCCTTTTTGGCTGGTCATATCTTTGGGAGGAAGATAGTATTATATTAATATTACTAGTTGGCTCATCGTACTAAAGAGTCATTGATTGTATAACCAATAATAGTCAAATCCTTTAGCTATTGTATTTCTCCTATGATTGGCCATAGGCCAAACTCATGTTTGTGAATATATTCAATCTAGAGTTGCAATTGTGTTTGGAGGTAATTTATATGCCATACAACTTAAGCTTGCTGGTCTTACGCTTTGCAGATTGGATTTTTCTATTATATGTAGGCTGTACAATTTTAGTTGGGGTGATTGAAGTCGTTTGATTGAAATAAAAGCCTATGACTATTGTACATTCTTCAAAAGTAGCCTTACCATGCTAAATAGGAGTTGCAACTTTGTTGAATACAGTTTCAAGGGGTGTCGTATAGATTTTGGTGAATTGGTTTCAGTAATTATTGGTAGTTGTTGGTAGTTTCGCAGTGAATTGTTATTCAGAGATTTTGCATCATTTATATCAGCTCCTATCTTGGTTATTTTTATATTTTATGCAATTTGCTTTCCACTAGTTTGACAAAATGTCTTTTTTCAGATTATTGGACAACTATTTGTTATAATTTCTAGTATTTAAAATAAAAGAGTGTTTCCTTTAAGGAGGACTCGCTAGAAGGTTTGGAGGAGATTCTTCAGGCGGTGATTCTCAGCTCTGGCACCCCGCATCCTTCGGATATGGCTTTGATGAAGGTCCCTGGTCAAGTCATCAAATATTACCCTTTCTTGCTTGATTTAAAATCCATGGCATTGGTTCGACATAGACAATTAGCGGCCTACGAGGAAAACTATTTTAAGAAGGCATTGCAGTTGGAGCCTATGGCGGACTTCGAATGGGTTTCGGAGTTCGAGGCTTTCGCCAAAGCAAATAGCTTCATGTAAGCTCCATGGTTGTGGTTTGTAGGGTTATTACAGTCTAGTAGGAATGTATGGGTAAATATTAGGTTAGTAGCAAGGGTTTGTGAATCTTGGCTTATTGTTTGGTATTTAGTCTGGTGCGGCATATTGCTTGGTTTATAGTTTGGGTAAAGAGGTGTGTAGCAAGGGTTTGTGTATCTTAGCTTTTTGTTTTGGTTTGCAACTTTGCAATATGGTATGGTATGGGTTAATGTTTGGAAAATTTGTTGAGTTATTGCTAAGTTTTTCTACAAGTTTTTGCAAAGTCCCAAGTTATTTCTAAGTTTTAGTTTTTCAACTATTCTCTAATTCAATTCTCAACCCCTCTCATGTCTATAACAATCTATATAAACAAGGTTTTGATGATATGTTTATGCTTTGTAAGGGGTGCTAATGTTTAACCTATCCTTGTTGATGCCACCTTGTTTTCTTTGACTAGCTCAAATTTAGGCAACCCATTGGGAGTTTATAAGCATCTTGTTGCTTCCCTATATATTTGTAATCCTTTGGTCTTTGGCTATTGTTACCCTTAAATTCGGTACCCTCCTCAACATCACCTCATTTTTCCTTGCCTTAGTCAAATTTTGTGCAAGCCTTTAAGACTAGGCAGTGTTTCATTGTACGCTGCGAACCTAGGTAGGGTTTTCGCTAGTTTTGCTAACCTCCCACTTTACTGCTTATGATTTTTAACTTAGGCGGTGTTTCATGTTCCCAGTGTAACTTATCGCCCATTTAAGTTTTACCTATCTTAGGCGGTCCATACTAAAATTCCGCTAACTTGTCAATAACCGCCGGGTGAAGTCGAGTGACTTGTTTCACAAGTTTGCTTTTAGGTGGGATTTTTGGTGATATTTGAAACCTGGGCGGTGTTTTGTTAAGTTCTGCGAACCACCCGCTCTATCACTACAAGATATTTTCAGTAAAAACAAAGTAACAGTAATGCAGATTTGAAAGATGAATGCAGTTATACAAAAAAAGATGAACGCCATTGAACTTGATGGAAACAGAATTAACAAAAATCACCCATGCAAGAACATTGTGATATCAAAACAATATTTTTATTCATATATATATGTATCTACATTGCAGTGGCATTACAAAATTTGTCGATTCGACTACAAAAATTGATAACAAAAGTTGATATCGTAGAAAAAAGGGTATTTCTTTTCAAACGAGAGGGTGAACATTAACACTTGAATGCCCTTAATCACAGTTTTAAGGCATTCAATTTGAGCAGGAGACAATAGATTCTCGTGTGTCTGCAAAAATTGGGCAAAGAGCCCCATGTCATTCCTCACGACTATTGCACGAAGAAGAGTCACCGCTTCCTCCACAGCCTCATTCTGAAGAGCTGACACTATGCAAATGGTGTCGCCTACCAACCTGCTCTGAGGATAGTAACTGAGACCAACGATAGCTACATTGACATGGTGGTGAAATTCAAGCCTCACCAAATGCTCAGATGCTCTCATGCCCCAGTTGTGGCGACTAGAGGTTCTAATGACTGTATACACAAAATGATCTAACATAGTAGCGTTATGCACATTTACTTGGCTTAGAAACGCTTCACCTAGAATATTGCGAAACACTTCTTCCACCTCTCTTTGTATCACAAAGGCTTCTTTCAGTTGATTAGATAAATGCTTGAACAAAGGACTGCATTCGATCTCCTCTAGAACAATGAAATCATTTGCAGATACACCATCACTCTACGTGCTCACCATATTGGATGCTTCTAGATGGTGAAGTGTGGTGATACTAGTTGAATTTCTAGATGGTTGGTTAGACATTTGGGCTATCTTTCTTAGATTTGATGAGACAACAACTCTGTTTTAATTAATGGCTGATTTGAAACAGTTTTAAATTACATTCCCAGTTGGACAGCATACATGTGTAATCGTATTGTGTTTTCCTAAAGCTTCATTAATTGCATGTCTGTGGGATAGGTCATTCAACAGTGGTTGGTGAAAACAAGATTGGTTTTCTTGCCTAATGTCTTTTCATTCGTCAGTCTAATTATTCTGGCTGATCATATTCTTCTATCCATTTTCAAGAAGATGGTCGAGAGACAAGAAGTAACGCTAAATTTAGTAACGGTTTTGGTAACCGTTTTGGGGGGGAATTTGCTGCTATATCTAGGATGAAGGAGAAGGATACAGGGTCCAATCTCCACAAATACACTTTGTTGTATTTTGAGAAGGAACTTCATTTTTCATATTGATTTATGCTACAATGATTTGTAATCTTTGAGTTATGAATTTAATGTGATGTTTAGCACATCAATCTATGTGTCGAGTGTGTAATAGAGTCATATTTTCTGTGTGAAATATACTTTATTGCAGTATAATCTTTCTTTTCTAATATAAAGTCATAAGTCTTTTCAATTTGTGTGTTGATAGTTTATGGCTTTCTGCTTTCTCTTCCACATTAGTGTCATTTTTATGAACTAGCATTTGTCACCTTATTGCTTTTTGGTTAAAAGCTACCTTATTGTTAGATTAATCACACGAGGGAGTTGTACCTCTTTAATTAAGAGGAAGTCGCAAATGCAATTGCGACATTTCCAGAGCTGTTAGCAATTGGCTCCAGTGCATTAAGGGAAAATTAGAAGTCAAATTTATCAATCTTTACAAAAGGCCAAATCATTTGCTAACAGCTATCCTCTTGTATCCTATCAAATAATTTGCCAAGTGTCGAAAGCATTAAGAATTAATCATTTTGCATGACTATATTTTTTTTGAATTGAGAAGTGATTTTGTAACATAGTCAAATAAGTATCAATATATACTAAGAAAATAATAGTCATTAGTTGCCAAATTAATTTACTTACCTTGCATTGTCAATATTTTCTCATTTTAGATGAACTTTGATTGCTATTCATTCTATACGTTGATGCACATAATTAGGGCTTGCTTAAAAGAAGTAGAACATAATTTTTGTTTAGTGGAACTTAATATACAATGCACGATATATCAAATTGTTTCCATTTAAGTCTCAAATCAAATTTCACAATAGTAATTAAATCTGAAAATCTGATTTGCACAAGAAGGGCTTTGACTTGATGTGTAAAATTCACATGCAGGTTGAAAATGCTAATATATCTGAAGTTGTTCGAATTATTGATTTAGGCTTCATTCCTGTAAGTTGACAAACTATTGTTTGAATTACATTTCATTTCATTTGCATTTTGGTATATTAAAGTTGAGTTATCTTTAGTAAAGTGTTAATTTGTTTAGAGCAATGCTATTTAATTTTTTACTTTAAGCAATAAAATGATCTTATGGAATGACTTTGTTGTATCTACATAGACAAAGAAACAAGAAATTTCTTCCTATATTGCCTTTCCCCACTACATGCTAAGAAGTGTAGCTTTCCTAATAACTTGCCAACATCAAAAACCCACAAGATGACAAAGGGTGGAGATTTCCCCACTACATACCAAGAAGTGGAATTTTTCGTTTAGGATGCCAACATCAACTTCCACTACAAAGGAATTTCAATGCCCAACTCCAATGGGCAAACCTTTTATTTTTAATGAAAAAATCATTATTTTGGCAATTAGCCCAAAATGTTCCACTTTTAGTTGGAAAAACACTTCAAAAGTTTCTCTGGATGGAAAGAAAAGTGATGGGTGGTTGGAAAAGCTCCTCTAAATATAAATAAATAGTGTAAGTCAATGGCAAAGACCAAATAAAGCGATTCAAAGGAGAAAATTGTAAAATTTGGGCTCTTCCTTCATATGGGGGCCCAAAATGAAAAGAGAGAGGAAAGAAAGTGACGGAAATTCAACTTTATATTATTTTTGAAGGGATGAAGATAGAATTGCTTTAAAGTTATTATTTTATTATTATTTGGACTTAGAGCTTTAGAAGCTGCCTCTAGTAAGCTATAAATGTGTCATTTACACATAATATAGGAGAGTTGAAGGAAGTTTTATGTTGTTGAGATTGTCACTCAAAGTCAAAAGTCAATTTAATGTGTTAAGTGTTTGTGTGTAATGAAAGATAGAAGATGTTACGCTTAATCTCACTCAAAGTCAAAAGTCAATTTAATGTGTTAAGTGTTTGTGTAATGAAAGATAGAAGATGTTACGCTTATGCAATAGAACCGTCTATGTTATGCAGTAGCTGTCAAATATTTGTTTGTAATTCCTTTAAGTTAATGAAAAGTAGATTGTTTTAAGCTAAGCCTTCTATTGACAGGTGGTCTATTTAAATTGTAGCTCTGAATGTACTTTAACAATTTAGTTCATAGAATCATGTGATGCTTATTTCTTAAATCATTTTTTTGTGTTGGTGCTGATCATTGGCCTTTGTTTTGGCCAGACAATAGCGTCTGTTGGTGTTCATTTAAACTTTGTTTGCAGCTAAATATTAGTCCTTGTTTTAACTGATATGAAGTTGTTTGTGTTTTTGCTTGAGTTCTTAGTCCATGTTAATCTGAGAATCTCGCTGCTGTCTTAGCTGTTGGCAATACAGTGTTGCATCCAAGGCAAAAACAAAGTTGAAGTAGTAATTTGTGTTTAATGCAAAACCTCAAGGGACGATTTGTACAATGTAAATGTTTGTGAATTTTGTTAGTTTTAGGTTTAGTTAGATCATCGGGAGCCTCCCCTTCTAATTTGAAGAACAACTTTTTCTTATTCACTGTTATGTTTTGTGTTGTCATGAAATTGACAAATTAAAATAGCAAGAGGTCATAGGAGTACAAATTCCAGTAATATTTACATATGGAAAAATGGGAAGGGTCCACATATATGTGCACCATTCAGTAGTGAAGGAGGTTTAATGTTAGTCCACAGGGGTGATCTTAATTTGGTTATATTCTAAGAAGCCATTCATTAAGAAGAGCATCTCATATTTGATTGTGGAAGCCATTTTAAATCCAACGATTGTAGTGGGAAATTATCCTTGGGACATGCGGTGTTAATGTTTCTAAGGTTGCTGCATATATGTATGACCATGGCAATTTCTTTATGGATAGGTACAATATTAGAGACTTGCTAGGGGTAATTGATGCATTTGATGAACCTGGCCTCAAAAAGCTTTCTGGTCACATTCTAGCATAGCATACCTTGGAATTTTCTCCATGTTTACATGTAGAACAATAAGAGGGACAATAAGAATGGTTACACTAGGGACTATAAGTAAGACAATATGGATGGCACTAAAATGAGTGAATGATGAGTACTATAGTATAACAAGTATGCAATATACTCCTATCTAAATATAGGAGGTAGGGCAAAGAGATTCTTGGATAGAATTCTAAGCACATTAACCTTCTTTTTGGCTTGAACACTTGTACAAAGATGCTTGTTGGTGAGGTCAAAATGGATAGTAGAAGCCCTAGTAGGGGACTCCTAAGACATGTTGTACGTTGCTAGTGGATCTTCTATTATGAATCTTCAAGGTCTCTGCATGCAACTTGTCTTCCTTTGGTGATGTTGGAATCCCCTAGGACAACTTGTGCCCATTGCAAGTGTAGGGTAGAGCAGATTGTGATTTTTTCCATTTGGAAATGATTAGAAAGTTATTTATATGAGTTTGACCCCTCAAAAAATCATTTTCTAATTAGATGATGCCACCCACCATGGTCAGTGATATTAGCTAAAACAAATAAAATTGAACATCACAAACCATGGACAGTGATGTCAGCAAGGCAATGTTTCTTGGAAAAGGGATTTGTGGAAGGCACAAAGTGGATTTCAGATGGACAAGGTGGTGACATAATAGGGACATTATGAAGAAGGCAATGACCTGCAAAACGTTTCTCAAAAAGACATCTCACGATGGACCATCCCAATCCCAAAAATGGGAGGTTAATGCACTAACAAGTATCAACAAAAGAAAATATTAGTAAATCCATTTTAAGGTGTATAAACACTACTTTTAATTTTAGCCAGTCTCAACACTTTATCATGTCTCATGGGAATTGCTTGGGGCTCTGCCATAAAATTCTGACACTTTTTCCATTTGATCTCATTCCATTCCAGAAGGACTATGGTTAATTTTTCTATTGGTATAGTTCACTTATTTTTACTGATTTCAATGAAAAAGTTTTGATTCATTGGTAAACTTTGCAAGTGAACATTAGTTAATTAGTAATATGGGTATTGATATGACTTCATGAATTTCTTTAGGTATTACATGGTGATGCGGTATTTGACAGTTTTCAGGTTAGCATCTTGTGAATGTCAAGTTAATATGCTGTACATTCAATAAGTATTTTGAGAAGAAAACCGATGTCTTATGACTCAATGCATCAATATTATCTGTGTAAATAGTCACAACTAACAAGTAGCTAGTTGATCCCGTTCTTCTGAGTGAAAGTACTGACATAGTTGTTCAGGGTTGCACAATTTTAAGTGGGGATATCATCATACGTCATCTTGCACAAGAACTGAAGCCACAGTATGTTGTCTTCCTTGTATCCTTTTCCTCTGTGAATGAGCATGAAGCATGAACATCATTGTAGTTTTATCTTTCATGTTCAAGATCCCAAAATAGAAACTAATTCAGTTTTTCTTTAGCACACATTCTTGTCACCTTGTTATTGTTCCATGAAGTTAAGATCTGGTTATCTCAAAAGTGCATCTGCTTTGTTGTTTCTAAATTGAGTCTAATCTTTCCAAGGCGACCAGTAAGCATTGTTATTTTCCTATATGTCTAAGACGGATGTTCCAGGAGTGTTTGACCGACCCCCAACAGAGGCCAATTCTGTGTTGCTAAAAGAAATTGGTAAGAATTCAAATGGTTTCATTAAAATTTTGTCTCTTTATTTAGTATGGTTCAACACGTTTCAAACTTGATTTGTATCTTCTGTTCACTTTTTACTAGAGTTTTGATTCTGCTCCAGTGTCTTAACTAAAAATACAGTAATGACAATCATAAAGAGGTTCAGTTAATCGTGTGACCATCTGTTCACTTGCACATGAGTGCCAGAACAACTACATTTAAAGATAATTTAGACGTCATTTTTCTGGCACAGTTGTAAAAGAAGATGGCAGCTGGTCAGTTGTGAAACCACTGTTGCCTCATATGAACAATGCAGGTATACTTTCCCACCTACTGCACTACATTTCTTGAAAATTTAACTGTATTTATTGAAATTATCTTTGATTTGAGTCCTTTTTCCAGATATAATAAAAAAAATTCAGTAAATTTCATTATGAGTGAGAAACTTTAATATATTGTTACATTCCAGCTATAAGCACTCAATATCATGCAGCAATCTGAAATACAAGTACACAACTCCTTATACTCATCCTCCAGTAGGGGTTTCTATTTTGGACAATTCCTACAAAGATGACATTTTTATTTTTTGTAACAAATTATAGAAAATATTATTAGTTTTAACATGCTTGGAAGGACATTTGTGTTGGTAAAAACCAGAGAATGAGATTGAAAGAAAATGGTGTGCTTCCTCAGGTTGAGAGCATCACATTATATTATTGAACATATGCTAAAAATAAAAAGTAGTTAAAATCTAAAAATAGATGGTAGTTATAACAAACTAACTACAATTACTTATAACTAAATTGGAAGGATTTTGATGTTTAGTCATTAAATTACAATATGGTCCTTGAGATGTGTAGAAACGGGAAGAAATATTTTTATGAGCAAGTTTCATGACAATAGGCATATGATAAAGATATGCAAAAGAACATAATGAACATGCTTTGTTGAAGAGATTGAAATTGATTTGCTTGTCTTTTGAGGTGATGCAGCTAATTTGGTGGAGTAATCATCAGGCTCACCTTCATAGTAGCCTTTGACACATAACAAGTGAATGTTGAGACAAAGTCTCAGTTGGGGACAACTTTGTATTGGCTAAATATCAACTAGAATGGAGACAGTTCAATTATGCATTGCTGATACACAGGTGGAGAATAACCACCTAAATGCTGACACATTAGAATACCCCATGAATTGGAAGGAACATTCGTTAATGGTGCCAAAATACTAGTTTTTGTCTTGATTTCCTTGGATTTATGACCAGACCATAGTGTCTTTGGTGTAGCATGTTAAATAGGATCAACAAGTTTGTACAAGATTTTGTACACACCACCTAGCCTAGTACCCCGAGCAATTACTCTATCTTGGTTTACATCACAAACAAGGCTTTCTTTTCCACAATTGAACTAGAATGTCATGATTTTTGTAATCTTTCTAAAAAGAGTAAATTTTTTTATTCAAACTTGCAACATATCTAACATTTTGTACTAAAAGTTTTATGTTGTCATTGAGAGTGATTCTAACATATCTAACATTTTGTGCTAAAAAGAGTAAAAAATTTTCTTGCAACATATCTAACATTTTGTTCTAAAAGTTTGATGTTATCATTGAGAGTGATTCTAACATCAGCCTATCTCTTCAATTTTATCAGACTTGACATCCCCGAGTGAAACAAAATCCATGAAACTATCATCACTATTAAACTTGACATACTAGTCCTTTTGATAGATGAAATGTTTGGATGTACTTAAATCAAAGAACCAACAACTAATTTTAACACTATCTAGAAAGGTCATCAATGCATACTCCTTATGTTCTTCCTTAGTAGTATCTGCCATATTAGTTTCATTTTGATGCTTGTGGGATAGATCATATTTTCTTTTCTTACAGTCATTTTTCACATGCCTAAATTTGTGGCAAGACACACAATACCTTTCTCTATAGTTGCGAAATGGTAAAAGGAGAACTAAGGTGTGGACTTTAAAAATATGCGACAAGTTTACTTTCTAAACTCTTAGAAGAAATTTCACTCATTTTCTCTTGTTGACATTCCTTAGACAACAAGTATGAATTTGTAATGTCCCCACTCTAGTTAGTGTCAGTAGCAGATGGGTTAGCTTATTATTTGGATTCTCGTAGGCTAACGCATGTGGTTAGGGGATCTTAGTGGCAGATGATGGTGGATATTGTCATTACCACCCCTTCAGCTCAGTGTAGGGCTCAGTGCAGGCCTTTGCAATTCATTGTTTGCTAGCTTCTGACAGCACATCAAAACATTGAGAATTGAGGGAGATATTAATATTTTAGTGATTAAGTTATTTATTTGACTAATGGAAATATTATAAAGTTATAATTTGACTTTATAATTAAAAGCCACTTAAAATATTATAAAGTGATGACTTAAATGTTATAAAGTGGAAATTAAATCATTTAAGTCATGGAAAGGTGTGCCCAAGTTATAAAGTGAATTAAAAACATTATTAAAGTAACTTTAATACATTTAAATGTATTAAAATGCCAAAGCTGTGCTTTTCTTGGGAATCGTGCTTTTTGGGGATATAAGGAAAAAGGAAGACAATTCAACCTCATTCATTGATGATTATTTGACATTGCTTCCTTTTGACTTCTCTGTGCATTTGTCTGAGACAAGGGTTACAGTGATTTTCTACCATTGGAGAACGAAATTTTTTTAGTGATTTGCAAACTTGAAGTTGTGAAAGACCAGCTGAATCTTTGCTACAGTGAGGACTTCAATTCAGAAGTCTATTTGAGCTTCATCAGAGATTGTATGTTCAGTTTTTTATCAATTTGCAATAAGGGAAAGGGCTTGATCATTTGGATGCCATCTTTCCTCACCAGCTTGCATTAAATAAGAGGTTGTACCATTTCTTCAGAGGGTCGTACTTCTCCTTGGAAGGCGTGTATCATTCTTGCATAGGCATGTGAAGCAGTTGGGCAAAATGCCTTTCTTTTGGGCCTTTTCTTGTCACCAGCTTGGATGCCTTGATCTCTCAGGGCCTTTGATACAGTTTCTGCGTGGGAGAAATCCAAATTTGGAGGTAGGCATTGCTTTTCACCAGATTCAACATTTCTTGCCTGGCATGTACATATCTACTTTATTTAATTAATCTTGAGGTTTCCGGGTATGTCTATTATTTGCAATCTATCTGTAGCAGTTGCTTAATACTTCATACAATGGAAGTTTCCATATTATTGCTTTGATTTAAGTTTTAGCACCATTTTATGCTTGGCACACTTCTATATTTGTTTAAAATTCATCAAAACCTTCAAAAACACAAAACAAGTCAATTTAAGCATCAGTGGTTGAGTTGGAGCCAGTTGGGTTCTTCATAGTGGTATCAGAGCTTTGATCCTACCATCCTAGAGGGTTAGAAACACATATGCGGCCTCATCAAGTTGGATATAACAGGTTTTACTCATGCAGGAGACCTGGAATTCAGAGAAACCCGTTTGAGGAGATACCTTTAGACCAATAGTTTGAAGAGATACCATTTGAAATCATGGGAGATAGGGAAGAGGTTGATCCACCTAGAAACCATGGAACAATGAGGACAGAGAAGCCAGAGGCATTTTGAGGGGTCTTGTAGCTGGACAAGAACAGGTAGCAAATGTATTACAACAACTTTCTACAACAGTGCAGCAGATGACTATTCCTAGAAGACTAAATCAAAATCAAGAAGAGGAGGGTAGTATTGATGGAGCCCCACGGATGAGGGTGACTCTAGCATGCACCTATGACAGGCCTACACGCCCTACCTTTGTGAGGAATGAGCCTGGAGAGGGAAACGGGAATGAGGAGGAAGGTGACGTGATATTTGGAGATAATGTTATGACACTACATGATGAGTGGGATGCTTTACCACTGAGAGTTAAGGATCACCTTAACTTTGACAGGTTTATGACCCAAAAGAGAGAACACAACAGAAACAGGACTAATAGGAGACCAAGAAACAAAAACAATGATCTTAGACATGCAACCAACAAGCTCACACTCTCTACTTTTGATGGCAGTGGTCGAGTTACTGCTAGAGCTTGGGTTAGCAAGTTAGACACATTCTTGACCCTACGTCCAATGGCAGAAGAAGACACCATTAAGTTCTCAGCTTTACATTTGGATGGGGTAGCCCATGACTGGTGGCACCATAGGATGGTTAACTTGTAGCATGACCGTATTACTACTTATCAGGAGTTCACTGATAGATTAGTTGAGCGTTTTGACAAACGAGATCCAAAGTTATACTTTAGAGATCTAGCTCAGTTGAAACAAATGGGTAGTTTGGAATCATATGTTGGTGAGTTTCAAAAAATCTCGGTCATGGTTATAGGTATTCCAAAGAAGAGGCTGGTCATTCTATTTGTAGAGGGTCTTTATGAGCCAATGAAGGGTTGGATCAAGGCTTTTGATCCCCCTACCTTGCAAGAGGCTATGAAGAAAGCTCGTAGCATGTAACTTACAACTCCACATAGTAAGTTCGAATCAAAACCGTCTCCATCCTATAATAACAACAAATCAGATCCAAAGAAATCAGACAATGTTGCTCAAAAGAAAAAATTTGCAGCACCTTTGGATAGGGAAACAATCAATGATTTGCATAGGAGTAAGCTATGTTTTTATTGCAAGGGTCCTTATGACCTAAACCACGATTGTCCTCTTAAGCCTAAAGGTCAAAATAGGCATATGGAGTGGTTTTATGAGAGAGAAAACATGACTGATTTATCAGACCAACAAGCTGATTAAGATGATTCACGGACTGAAAATTCAAATATTGAAGTTGAAGTCGAAGGAGAAATGGAGCTACAGGAAGCTCACATGTCTAGCATGCAAAAAGAAGGCTCCTTTAGGTTGTGTGGACTCTTGGCTGGTCAAAGAGTCATATCTTTGCTTGACACAGGTGCAACTCACAACTTCATTGATTCATGGTTAGTGGAGAAACGTGGAATTCAAACTCAAGAGTTTGAAGGGATTAGAGTAAAAGTTGTTGATGGTTACACTCTCAAATGTGAGAGAATGATTCTGGGTCTGCCCATGAAACTCAATAACTATGAGTTTAAAACAGATTTTTATGTTGTTAATATGGGAGGCATTGGTATAGTCCTTGGCATGAAGTGGCTTCATGCAATTGAAGAATTTACACTCAACCTTAGAGACATGGAAATGAAATTCAAGGTTGATGGGACTAATTATGTACTAAAAGCCATTAAGGACAACAACTTGAAGGTAATCACTCTCAGAAGAATGGAGAGGCTTATTAAACATGACATGGTAGAGTGGGCAACAAAGTGTAAGATGATGCCTTCATATGAGGAGCAGCACAAAACACCCTACCATCTAGATGTTCAGGAGCTCAGAGTGAAGCACACAAAGGTATTCAGTGATATACCTCATGGTAGACCTCCTGATAGAGGCATAGAGCACATTATTGAGTTGGAGGAGGGCACCAAGCCCATCATGATTACACCTTATCGACACCCAAAGCGTTTGAAGGATGAAATTGAGAAAACCATCAAAGAATTGCTTGCTATGGGACACATAAGGCTGAGTAAGTCTCCTTTTGCTTCATCAATTGTTTTGGTGAAGAAGAAAGATGGTACACTTAGAATGTGCATTGACTATAGGATGTTGAACAAGAAAACCATTATGAATAGGTATCCCATTCATCGCATCGACGAGTTGATAGATGAGCTACATGGCGCTTGTTACTTCTCTAAGATTGACTTGAGGAAAGGGTATTATTAGATCAGAGTCAGAGAATAGGATGTAGAGAAGACTGCTTTCCATTGCCATTGTGGACATTATGATTTTTTGGTTATGCCCTTTGTCTTAACCAACGCACTAGCTACTTTTCAGTCCACCATGAACAGGGTCTTCCACTCTCAGTTGAGGAGATATGTTCTGGTTTCCTTTGACAATATTTTGGCTTACAACAGATCTTGGGAGGAGCACATGGTTCACTTGGATATTGTTTTGGGCATACTTCACAGGGAGTCCTTGTATGCCAAGGAGTCCAAGTGTGCGTTGGGCATGGTAGAGCTTCTTTATTTGGGTCACATCATTAGTGGAGATAGAGTTTGCATGGATCCTGATAAGGTTCGTACCATTATAGATTGGCCTATTCCTAAGACTTTGACACAACTCAGGGGATTTGTGGGGTTATGCGCCTTCTATCATCGGTTTGCCAGTGGATTCTTGTGGCATGCTACGCCACTTACAGATTTGACTAAGAAGGGAGCATTTGTTTAGACACCTCAGGCACAGGAGTGTTTCGAGAAATTCAAACACTTGATGACTACATGCCCAATTCTAGCTTTGCAGATTTCACCAAACCTTTTGAGCTTCATTGTGATGCGTGTGGAGAGGGTATTGGTGCAGTGATTATGCAAGATTGTCATCCAATAGCTTCGAGAGCAAGAAGCTAAGGGGTCCTAAGAGGAGCTACAACATCTATGACAAGGAAATGTTGGCCATCATGCATGCAATGGCCAAGTTTAGGCTGTATCTAGTTGGCAGTAAGTTTTGCGTCAAAACTAATCATAACAACTTGAAACATTTCCTTGGACAGCAGGATTTGAATGAACATCAACAAAAATGGGTCAGCAAATTACATTCTTATGATTTTGACATCTCCTATGTCAAAGGGACTTAGAACGTCGTTGTTGATGCTTTATCTCATTCTCCCCATTGAGCTCCATGGCAGAGATTGCGGAGGATTGAAGTCACTTGATTGTAGCAGAGTATGCCAAGAATCCATGGGCTTCTGGCATTATTGATGGGACAATACAAGACAACAGGTACTCTCTTGTGAATGACCTCATCATTTACAAAGAGAGAATATTCTTAGTCCCAGGTTCAGATGTGAGGAATAGGGTGTTGAGGACTTTCCATGATTCACCTATGGCTGGTCATCCCAGATACTTTAAGACCTACAAGCAGGTACGGGATAGATTCACTTGGAAGGGTCTCAAATTTGTTATTCTTCAGTATGTCAGGGAGTGCTCTATTTGTCAGCAGAACAAACAAGAGCATACTTACCCTGTTGGGTTACTTCAACTGCTTCCTATTCCTAAGAAGAAGTGGGAATACTTGTCTATGGACTTTATTACGGGCTTGCCGAAAGTTGAGGGGAGAGACAACATTATGTGGTAGTTGATCGGTTGACTAAGTATGCACATTTCTTCCCGATCACCACTACCTATTCAACTACACAGGTAGTGGATCTATTCTTTCGTGAGATATTCAGATTGCATGGGTTACCTCGGAGTATTGTTAGCGACAAAGACAGTAGGCTCATGGGTAACTTTTGGCAGGAGTTATTCTGACAATGCGGGATAGAGCTTACTCTGAGCACTAGCTACCACCCATAGACTGATGGGTAGACAAAGATTGTCAACAAATGGGTGGAGGGATACCTACGAAACTACATTTCGGGGCAGCAAAAGGTTTGGGTGAAGTGGTTGCATCTTTGTGAGTATTGCTACAATTCCACTCACCATATGTCTATCCAAATGACACCTTTCAAAGCATTGTATGGCTATGATGCTCCTAGTTTCCTCGATTTATTGTTGAGTGATTATAGAGTACCGAGTGTTGGAGATCTGTTATAGGAGAACCAGGATATCATGAGAGCCCTTCGTGAGAACATTCAGAAGGCTCAGAATCAACAAAAACAATATGTTGACCAGAGGACGGTTGAGCGACCTTTTGATATCGGAGATATGGTGTATCTGATGCTGCAGCCCTACAGGCAGTCCACTCTTAGGAAGAGGGACACAAAGAAACTCAAGCCACGCTATTATGGGCCATTCAGGATTGTCAGGCAAGTTGGCGACGTGGCTCACGAGTTAGACTTACCAGCAGACAGTAGGGTGCACAATGTGTTCCATGTGTCAGGCCTCAAGAAGGCGTTGGGACAACATATAGTTCCCTCTTTAGACTTACCACCCTTGGATGATGAGGGGAAGTTGATTTTAGTACCTGAGGCCATCCTGGATTCCAGAGAGTGTCATCTTCGGAGGCGGGTTATCAGGGAATATTTGGTTAAGTGGAGAGATTTGTCGGTAGAGGATGCTACTTGGGAGAGCGAGAGGATATTACAACATCCAGCTTTGAGTTTGCTTGAGGACAAGCAAATTTGGGGTGGGAAAACTGTAATGTCCCCACTCTAGTCAGTGTCAGTAGTAGATGGGTTAGCTTATTATTTGGATCCTCGTAGGCTAACGTGTGTGGTTAGGGGATCTCAATGGCAGATGATGCTGGATATTGTCATTTACACCCCTTCAGTTCAGTGTTGGGCTCAGTGCAAGCCTTTGCAATTCAGTGTTTGCCAGCTTTTGACGACATGTCAAAACACTGACAATTGAGGGAGATATTAATATTTTAGTGGTTAAGTTATTTATTTGACTTATGGAAATATTATAAAGTTATAATTTGACTTTATAATTAAAAGCCACTTAAAATATTATAAAGTGATGACTTAAATGTTATAAAGTGGAAATTAAATCATTTAAGTCATGGAAAGGTGCGCCCAAGTTATAAAGTGAGTTAAAAACATTATTAAAGTAACTTTAATACATTTAAATGTATTAAAATGCCAAAGCCGTACTTTTCTTAGGAATCGTGCTTTTTGGGGATATAAGGAAAAAGGAAGACAATTCGACCTCATTCATTGATGATTATTTGACATTGCTTCCTTTTGACTTCTCTGTGCATTTTTCTAAGACAAGGGTTACAATGATTTTCTACTATTGGAGAATGAGAAATCTTCAATGATTTGCAAACTTGAAGCTGTGAAAGACCAGCTGAATCTTTGCTACAGTGAGGGCTTCAATTCAGAAGTCTATTTGAGCTTCATCAGAGATTGTATGTTCAGTTTTTTATCAATTTGTAATAAGGGAAAGGGATTGATCATTTGGATGCCATCTTTCCTCACCAGCTTGCATCAAATAAGAGGCCATACCATTTCTTCAGAGGGTCGTACTTCTCCTAGGAAGGCGTGTATCATTCTGGCATAGGCGTGTGAAGCAATTGGGAAAAATGCCTTTCTTTTGGCCCTTTTCTTGTCACCATCTTGGACACCTTGATCTCTCTCTCAAAGCCTTTGATACAGTTTTTGCGTGGGAGAAATCCAAATCTGGAGGTGGGCGTTGCTTTTCACCAGATTCAACATTTCTTGCCTGGCATGTACAAATCTGCTTTATTTAATTAATCTAGAGGTTTTCGAGTATGTCTATTGTTTGCAATCTATCTATAGTAGTTGCTTAATACTTAATACAATGGCAGTTTCCATATTATTGCTTTGATTTAAGTTTTAGCACCATTTTATCCTTGGCGCACTTCTATATTTCTTGTTTAAAATTCATCAAAAGCTTCAAAATCACAAAACAAGCCAGTTTAAGCATCAGTGGTTGAGTTGGAGCCAATTGGGTTCTTGATAGAATTGACCTTGTCAAAGGTCAAAGTTTGGGTTTTTGCCAATAGATTTAGAGACTCCACAAAAGTCACAAATGAGGGTGACAAGTTGTTGATAACCAAAGCAACCATATCCTTATCGTCTAGTGGTTTGTTGACTATGGTGAGATGATCTCTAAGATCTTTGATTTTGAGAAGATGCTTTGATAAAGACTCCCATCATGCAATTTGGTAGAAAATAACAAATTCTTCAAATATAAGACTTCAACTTTTTTTGGAGACTTGATATTTTGAACTATTCCATAAGTCTTGTGCAAATGTGGCACTTCAGATTTCAAGGATTGAATCCTCTAATCCTAACAACTTGAAAATCAACAGGGCTTCCCTATATATTTGTCAAAGTCGCTTGGATGAGTACTAGGCCTAGTTTTTATGCCTAACAAGATTCTACCACATTCTTGATACTCAACGATAGCTAGTATTTTGTGACACTTGATTGTATAACTTTTCTCGGTAAATTTTTGTGCTTAAGGTAATACTAGATTCTATTTATTTTTTATTTTTCTAGCAAACTTAGAAAATGAACTTTTCTCAAGAAAACTCAAATATTGGAAACCCCTTTAAAAATGACCTCCAAAAAATCCATCCCCAAAACATCCCACTGTTGTAATAAACACCCCTATTTCCTTTTTGTTCATTTTTTCCAACTAAAATTAAGATACAATGCAATGTCCTTATCACTTTTTGATCACCCAGTTCCCAAGATGGGGAAGGTGAGAGCATAGGGTGTATAAGACTACACAACTATCTAGAATTCAACAACTTAAAAGGAAACACACTAGACAACAAGCCAACCAATCTCACTTCTTCAATGGAGTGTGCTATGCAATAATTGGAAAGGAAAACACTTCAATGCTTATTTAGTGGAGTGTGCAATTACAATGAATACAGGAACTTCATGCTTATTCAATGGAGTGCAATTACAAAGCACAAAAAAATTCATTTATTCAATGGGATGAGAAAATACCAAACTTCCACTTGTTCAGTGGGGTAAATATATTACAGTAGTTACACTTATTCAATGGGGTGAGCATACACAACATTTTTATTTATTCAATGTGGTGAGAAAATACATTAAGAGCAAAGATGAAACCACTAGCGATACTACAATTATTACCATACATCACAGGGTATTACAGTACATCAATGCATTACAAAATCATTAGAGAACATTATCTTGCTGATTTATGCTAATAAAAAGTTCTGATCACAAATCTTAGTTATTGCAACAACCTAGAAAGAGACAAATAACATAGGTAACAAAATACTCAAGTACCCAACAAAGGTATACCCCAGATAGATGATGTTAGAATGCTGATTGCAGGTCTGATATCACTCATTTTTGCTAATAAACTATCAAATCAAAATTGAACACACACTGAGAGCACACTAAAAACTGTTGATTCCTAAAATTGGACTGACACTAAAAAATTATAAGATCCTCCAAAAACTAGAATTTGCATTGTAACTCCTACAAATCCAAAACCCATCTCAAACATCCTAAAACTGTATACATGAAATATAATTTAAAGTATAAGGAAGCAAATATCTATATGTAAATGTCACTTTTACTTAAATGTTTATTTTAATTATGGCCTCCAATATGGTGCGGCCTTTTAAATTCCACCAAACCATTTGAAAAAACCCCAAAAGGAGTAGTGATTGAATTTGAAAACTCACATGCCTTCCCTTTGCATCCGGTACAACTTCCTTATAACCTTTCTTAAACTGGAAGATTAGCAAAAAATATAACTTCTAGCAACAAACTGTAGGGAACAAATGAAATTTAACCTTTATTTTATGCATCCTTAGTTGGTACGGCTTGAATAGGGAAGTACAACTAGCATAGAAGTGTATGACTGAAATATTCCCCATTAATTTTTTCTAAAATTAGACACACAAACCGGCAACAAGTCATTGATTAGCGTTAGCTCCAAATGCAAATCAGCATGGAAAGTAATTCTAACCAAGAATGTTCACCAAGATCCCAATGTGGGTGAGGTGATAGCATATGGTCAAAGGATCATTAGGAATAATCTGAACTGGAATTACAATTCATCTGTTAATGCAAGCATCCACAAGCAGTGGGGATTCTCCACTTATTCAGTGGGTGAGATTATTACAATTATTAAAGGCGGCAAGCCAGCCATTTAAATCCTCACTTCCACTTATTTTTGTGGGGGGAATACAATCCTCACAACCACTTATTATTGTGGGGGGAAACAACATGAATAAAGATGATTATTTAAAAACTCAACCACTCAATTGTGGGAGTAAAAACAAATATAAATTGCAGCAACTAAACTATCAGTTGTTAGTACTACTAACAAGCTTTACAATTAATGAATTAAGCTGCAAATGAGAATTATATGCTTCCAAAAACACTCAATGGTTAGAGTAATACTTCCTCTAACATTTGCAATGCCAAAATGATATAGAAAAAAACTCAGAAAAGCACTAAAACAATTTCTAACTAATCTGATCAGAAACATGAAATACAGAAAATCAGATCAGCAAGGTGAGAATTCACCATTATGGACGTATCTTGGTCAATTCAGCTCCGAAAGCTCTCATACCATAGCCAAACAATAGCAAAGAGCTAGGCATCCATACTCAAACAGAGAAACGAGCTAGAAATAGTTGAAAACAGAAGGCACGCATCCCAAGGCAGTCACAAGAAGGTACGAATTCCTTGAATAAGTCGACCTTCTCTTGAAAAATCAATACTCAGAAATGAAATTCCAAAATTTGGAAGAAGGGTCGCCCCTCACAGAGATACAGCTCTGATGAATACCCAAAATGAATTAAAAATTTGTGACAAAGCTATGAACAGAAAATAGCTTTAGCCATGTCATAACTAGCAACTCAAAAACAGGCTATACATCAGCAACCTGTTAGAAATATCAGAAAATGAAGCTTTGTCTGCACCTCTGAATGAAGTACAGTCTCATATCTCCACCTAGGAAGCCATAGTTTCAGGCCTGAAGGATGGATTGAATTTGCTAAGCTTCCCCTTAGCCAGGTTCTAGATTCAGTCCAGCAGCATAACTTTGCTTTCCAAAACATAACCAACTCTTCAAACAACAACAATATATAAGTTTCAATTGGCAAATGAAACACTTCAAATTCCAAGAAGTCGAATCACTTCAACTTCCAAGAGGGACGCCACCTTTAAGCATTTACTTTTTTAAAATAATAAAACATTATTCAACTTCCCCTTTAGGCGTCCATTTCCATATTGCAACAATAAAACATTTATTTAAATCATTAAATGCTCAACATGACCCCTTAATGACCCCTCTTTAAAACAACATGAAGTTATTAAGCCTAGGCATGGGGTACAACTGGAAAACATGAAATTGACTAAGTATAAAACTCACTCCATGGAGATAACCAAAACCAATGCCAATACTGAAACTGATGGATAGCAAGATGACTTGAGCTAAATTGCTGATGATGCCACCGCCAAAATTAGACTTACTAAAAATAGCCAACTGCCATAAATAGTAAGTTCACATCAAAACCAACAGAAAGCCAAACTGAACAACTGAACTGGAAAGGATTGAACTACTGCAAGACAAATACTGCTAAAAGATAGATTTACTAAAAATAGCAAACTGCTATAAATAGTAAGTTTGCACAACATCCCTTGAACACCAACTGAGCAATATCACGACTTACTATAAATACTAAGTGTTTCCAAATATCATTTGAGCACAAACCAGGCAACCATCATGTGCCCGAAAAGGTTGACAGATTTAGATGCATGTCACACCACCTTGGAGGTCTCTGAAAACCCAAAAAAACCCAGAAACCTTTTACATGCAAACCCTCAAAAAAGTATCTGAAAGAGGAAACCCTAATTTTCTGCTTCAACTTAGCCTACAGATTTCCGGAAATAGACTAAATCCAAATGAAGAGCGTAGGGCTAAAATGGGGACATTACAATGACCTACAATAGGAGAGGTATGACCAACAGTAAATCATCTCAATCATGCCTTCAAAACTACATAAAAAGCTCTTCACAAATAGCACCAAAAATATGAGGCAATCAAAACATATTAAACTAAACTATTTTCAACAATCAATTGGAAACTTCATTTGCAGGGGTATTGGTGATTCCTAGATGAAATCACTCTAACCAACTAGGGGGGGTTTCATCCTAAAAACTAGTACTTTTAAGAGGTTTTCATCCTCAAGAAAACTAGAGATGAGCATAGGTTATCACTGTAACAAATGCAATATCATAACATGGCTAACCTATCAAACGAGTTGTCAATCCCTTTCTATAACATCTTGGGGGGAGAATAATAATTCAATTTTTCCTCCACAAACTCACTTTTCAAAATAAATAATAATTCATCATATGTAGAAAGACCCCCTTGTGCCTAGGCGTCCCCCTTGGTGGCATAACTTACAATGCATTTTAATAAATAATTGCACTTAGCTGCCTTTTTTATATTTTCATCTTTAGACAACTTAAGTAATAATTATTTCAATAAATCACTCAAGTTGCAAAAAGTATTGAAATGAGACAAATGTGCAATTGTGATCATACCAATATGCCATTGAGGACTTAGGATGATGAACCGAAGCAACTTGGCAATTGTCTAAAAAAAGCATGCTTCTCCAAGAAGTTTGGAGAGCTCCCAAAAGGCTGAAATCTCATTTTCAAAGCATCATGAGGCTTACCAATACCATCTGAACTCATTGTCATTATAAACCACTACTTAATCAATTTTGTGCTCTCCAAGAAGTTTAGAGTTTTCCCTTGCTCACCAATTAACCTACAGGAAAACTCAGAAAATAGACTAATTGTTCACAAACTAAATATGCTTAAAAAGGGGACATTACACCTATCCCCTACCATCCCCATTTTGAAAAATTGGTGGAACATAGTTAAAAAGATGACATGGGCATAGTAGAGAGATCATCTAAAATAAAACGTTTTTTTATTTTATTGTATTTTTAAATTGAAAAAAGTGCTTCATACAAAACTTCCAAGGAACAAAAAGCTATATCATCAAAGATCTATATCATCTGAGCATAATTCTTAACAAGATGATTCTTTCCATATATATGCAAGGAAAGAAAGCACTTGAGCCTGTGCCACAGTAGGAAAGGACTTCATATCTCTTAGGAACCACTCAAACTTAGCTTGTACAATCAAAGCCAACTCTTGCCTAGAGAGCCTTAACTTCCTAATATTGAGAGGCTAGATATCCTCTTGAAAGATGGCATGGCATCTTGACCTCCACATAAAATTTATTGCTGCCAACCAAGTTGTGTGCCATAAACCCTTGTAGTTGCTCTGGACCCTCCAAGAATTCCCTAAAGGAGGTCTCTTCCAAGAGAGAGGAGCAATAAAAAGGAAGCTGAATTCATCTTGTTGTTTCTTCTTTCCCACATATAGTGCAAAATGCATCTGCAAATCCAATCTTGGTCAACCTTGATTCGACAACTAAACCTTGGTGTATTACTAACCATCCCATCACCTTATGTTTGAAGGATGCTCTTGTTTCCAAATAATTTGATAGCATTGTTTCCATCTCACATTAGGGTCTTGGACCTGCCATTGTTTGTTCAATTTAAGGGCAATGGAATTGCAGTTGCAAACTTGATTATAAAATTCCTTTGGTTTATAGTTGAGGAGGGTTTTTCCTATATTCCACCTCCAGTCCCTCCAATATGGGCCAACACTTTGTAAATGCATTTTGAAGATAGTGCTCAGGAATGTTATTACATAGTTCTGAAATGGTCGATTTGTCTGTTGGGGTCAAAACTTGAGCCCCCAAGATTTCCATTTCTGTCTCTCATCCTTCCAAGGTCCTCCCAATAGAACAAGCCCTTCCTTGCCAGTCTTTTGCCTACGAAGAAAGGTTGAACCCAAGTTGTCCACATTGCAAGTTAAAGGTCCAAGTAGGATGTGCAGCTAAGTCCCAAGCTGTCAATGGAGAAAACTTGAGAGTATCTGTTAAGCAGCCCATATTCTCTTAAGCGGTGTTGATTCAGCAATCATAAAAGCACTAGCATTACCAATTATGTCACACATTTGGAAGGGTCCCTTGACCTTATGGATATGGTGTGCATTAAGGATTCTAATTAACTTTCTAAATCCTACAAAGTAACTCACCATAGCTTATTGAACCCTTATTTCACTCATTTCTTAAAATGTCTTTGAGTTCCAAATAGTTAATATAAACTTTTGAGAGAGTACACCATGAAACTACAAAATATAGAGTTCACTAAAATAAAACAGCAAATATAATGGAAACTTAACGTTCAAAACAAGAAATTAGAAAGTATGGTAACTTCTAAAGAGAAAATAAACATGAAAAATGAAAATTCACTAAAACAAACCTAACTTTTAAATAAGAAACAATTATAATAAAAACTCCTAATGTCCTCTAGTTTGCTTGGTCACCTTTTGATGTTGTGCCTAATCAATTTCTTCCTTGGCTGTTCTGAAATGTGTCTTTCCCAATCAAGAACCTTTTCTTCAATCTGTCCATCCTTTTTACCATGATAAGTATGCATTCACTGAAATTTTCTTCAATCTGTCCACTCTTTTTCCAACAAAGCATGCTAAGTAATCACATAATTATTTTTTTTATTTTTAGTATTTAATTAATTAGTTGAAAACTGTCCATCCTTTTCACCATGATAAGTATGCATTTACTGAAATTTTCTTCAATCTGTCTACTCTTTTTCCGACAAAGTATGTTAATTAATCACATCATTAATTTTTTATTTTTAGTTTTTATTTAATTAGTTGGAAACTGTCCATCCTTTTCAACATGATAAGTATGCATTCACTGAAATTTTCTTCTATCTGTCCACTCTTTTTCCAACAAAGCAAGTTAAATAATCACATAATTATTCTTTTAATTTTTGTATTTAATTAATTAGTTGGAAACTAACTTACTCTATTTCTAAAATTTCTTGCAAATTTAAGAAAGAACATGAGCTCTTGCTCACATGGTGATTTGTATTATCTCTCTTGAAACCATACTTCCCGTATATCCATTCGTTTCAACCATGTAAGATCCTTATCTAGTTTGTTCTTACATCTCACCAAATACTCAATGTATTCTTTTCCTTTGGTTTGCTTGGTCATCCTTTGTTGTAGTACCTACTCGATTTCTTCTTTGGGCTGTTCTGGAGTGTATTTCTTTTTAATCAAGACCCTCTTCTTCAATCTGTCCTCCATCCCCCTCTCCATGATAAGCGTATAGATCAACACCATTGAAAATAGGAGATCTCATGCCCTTAGGTAACTCAATCTCATATATTCTTGCCGAAATTCTCTTCACCGCTCTACAAGGTTCAATCTTTTTCCAACAAAACTTGTTAAGTAGTTACGGATAAAAATAAATTAAAATCGAAACCGTATTTCCCCTACAAACTTGGAAATAATTACAGTTTCCATTCTCAACTATGGTTGAATATAAGGACTATCGAAGAAATAGCTCGTAAGAAGGTACCGTAGATAATTGTGTGATTTACAACTGTTTTTTTGGAACTGTGTCTTCTCTCTGGGCATTAAATCTAACGCTTTATCTCTAGAAGCAGATCATATCTGCGAAGACATTTAATAATACAAATGACCACCTTGTCATGAACAGTGCAAACAACTCTCGCAGCACATGATACCACCGGAGGAATGGCTACCAAAATTTCTGAGGCTGCAGCGATAGCTAAATTTGGCATAGATGTTTACATTGTTCAAGTAAGCAGTCTTTCAAAATTTGAATGCATAGAAAAATACTGGTTTTTGCATTACCATTAAGAACATAGCAGTAATGTTGATGTGGTGTGCTGTGATTACAGGCAGGGACTGATCACTCATGGAAGGCCCTAAAAGGTGAGCTCCCTAAAACAGAAGAGGACAATTGGATTGGAACAATTGTGAGAAGCTCCCGATCTGTCTCAGTCGAAATAGAAATGTCGAACGTTTAGAGCTGGCATGCACACAGTGGAATTTAAGAAGAAATTTGTTTTAATTGTTTTCTGGCATATTCAAATGTCCATTTCGTACATAAACGTGTTCAACTAGATTTATATCAATGATATTACAAACATTTCTATTATGGGAGCTACATTTTGTTATCTCCACTTCTCTAGTAAGGGAGAGGGGCCTATAATGGGCCACCCTAACTTTGTGTTTCTCAAAGTCTTACTTGAAAATTTCAAATCACTCCCAAATTTGTATAACAGTTTATTTGGCAAGTTACCTATTTATAAAAATTGGTTTCAAGGCCACATCATCAAATATGATGCCACATTCACATGTTTTTTTTGTCAAGGTATCCAAAAAGACCCAAAAAAAAAATGTGAGACCAATAATGGGTCACTAAGTCATTTATTATTGGTGCACTGATGTGGCATCACATGATTTGTCAATTTGTATACTTTATGGATAAAAGTGTTTTGCAATTGAATATTAAGTGTAAGTTTATTGGATATTAAGCCTACCCACTATGGGGCCCACTCAGGCCTACTTCTATATCTACCATTGGACCCCAACCCATTATGGGCCCCTTTTCCTTATAACAAAGGATCTTTTGTGGTTCTTTCTGGTTCTTATTACTAGGTAGTGCTACCTATGTAATGCATTAGCATAAAATCTTCATTTTATTTGAACTTTATCTCAATTTAAAATGTTTATTTTTAAAAAAATAGGCTATTGTTATGTGAGATTGAATTTGGTGTATAAGATTCTTATTATAGAAATCTAAAAGGAATTGCTTTTCCTTTTATTTGACATACTCATCATCTTTTTGACCTTATCAAAGGGATGGTAGTTAAGAAATTCCATACTACATAACAATGAGAGAACTTGGGGTAACAATGGTAAACTACCATGCATCTACCTTTGGAGCACATCCATCCACAAAGGTGTGAAATTTGATGATCGAATGCATGCCACTAATAAGTTCGGACATGGGAAAAAAATAAAATAATAATTTTATTGTTAAAACATCAAAATGACATTTATGGTAAGGGGGATATGAGGTGTAGTTAATTGTTTTGGATAGTCATTATATTTTGATAGTGGTCTTTGCATAGTTAAAGTTTTTTTTTTTAAAAAAAAAAATTATCTAGCTAATAATGACATTACAAATTTATCTACTACATTTTACATGTGGCATTCTTATTTTAAAATTTGTGACTCAATAAAACTTCGTAATTTATAAAAAAAAATATAATTACAAAAATATATGAAATGAGTATGTAGATTGTTAAGGATGTTATTTATATTAGAATTGAATAAAAAATGAATATAATATGACATCAACAGTTAAAAAGTTCTAAAATATGTGCATTCAAAAGCAATGCAAAAAGTTATTGTACAAGGTTGATTCTCACTACTCAAAGGTTGTTTTTTATTGAAAATAATTAAGAAAAGGGAAGGGCCATTGTCCCTATTGAAAGGGTGTTTTATTGAAAACAATTTAAAAAAGAGGAAGGCATGTGTCCTTGTTGAAAAGTTGTTTTTTGATTGAAAATAGTTTAAAAAGAGGAGGGTCAATTATGTAAACCATTGGTAGGGCCAATTGAGGAGAAGACACAAAAGGGTAGTGTGCAGCTAGAGCAAGATTAGGTGCATGTACAAGTGCAATGCAAGGATAGGTGTGGATAAAGTGGGGGGCCTCTAGCTAAGAAAAATTTAGCTAGGAACTTGGTTTGTAGTTACTTGTGAGTTACAAACTTTGACTCACGAAAGTTCACCTACAAGTAAGTGGGTGAGTTACTTAGTGCACATAGAAACTTGCATGTCCTTACAATCTTGGCGAGTTTCATTTTTTTTTGGATTTATGTAGGGGGTTTACGAGAAATAAAAACCAGTAAATCAGCAATATAACCAATATTGATAATCACTAGGTAGAGACAAAAAATAGTAGCACCAAATTGGTATTAAACAAAGCAAATTAATTTATCTCAATTGCCATCATATAGCCTACAATTTTATTGCAAATTAAGTTTGTAACAATTGGAATGAATCATATTCATAGTGAGACTAGGAAGTTGCAATAGAGAGTTTAAAAACATGATCAACAAAATATAATCTAGTAGAGTTCAATACTAGGAAATTGAAACAAAAGGAACCATAATGTTAGAATTTTTTGAAGCAAGTGAATAGATTGCAAAAGAAACTTTTGAAGATTTGTATCTTGTAAAGTGAAGAAATGGGTCTTTTACTATGAGGAATGAAGCTAATAATCTTCTCTAACATTATTTTCTTTAGCAAATGGAAGAGGTTTGAGTTGGGAGAGTTTCAATTCATCTATGATGAATATATTTCTTTTACTAATTAGTTTCAAAATCACATATAATGGAGATAAATCTACTATCCCATCCTTATGTGTTCACCTTCAATTTATGTACTCTAATACATCATATTCATATTTGTCTTTGTCTTTCAACCTAAACAACATGAATAGTGAAAGATTTTGTTTCTTTTATTAAAAAAAATTGTTTGTCATATTCTAGAGCATTAGATGAAGAGTTGTATTACTTTTAAAATGTTAGGATTAGGTGTCATACTCTTAGTATGTCTTAATGTCTAAATTCTTATTTTATTTTATATTATTTATATGGTCATATATGAGAAAATTTGTGATATGTAAAATGCTTTAAGAGTATCTATGACATTGTAAGATGCACAAGAGATTCAATGATGTGCACAAAAGCATACAAGGAGTTATAGAGTGGAATATGATTATTTACTAACATATGGTGTGTAAGAATGATGTGTAAGAACATCTTTGCAAAAGGAGGAATAAGTTCAAATGGTGTGCCCAAGTTTATTGGGTGACTCATGACATGGGAATTACATTCTATTTTTGGGTTGTTGACCCATCATGTAAGGAGGGCATTGTAATTTGTGCCATGAATTTGGGCAATACATTTGTTTGTAGTTTGTTGACTCATGGTTTCATGTTTAGGCTTGGTTATAAATTAGATGCCTAGGATGGAGATTGTAGTACTTGTGCTTGCAAGAAGATTTATGTTGTTGAAATATCTCCAAGCATAGTTGGTGCTTGGGCATAAGACTGCATAGTATGAGATTGTATTGTAAGCCAATGTTGATTATTGGAAAATACATTGAGTATTATTTTGTTAGGTTTTTTCTCAAATTTTTCCTAGGGTTATATAATGTCATGGGTTGTTTATATGTTGCATGTTATTACACGTGATGTATCTTCATTAAATTTCAATTTATTTACTATTTATCTCTTCTAAAGATTAAGTGGTAAGTTGTTTAATTTTACTTAGCTTCCTTTCACTTGGTATCAAAATCTGAATAGCTTGTGAATTCCTTGGTTAGGGAAAAATAATTTTTGCTATTAATCTTTATTTGAATGGAAGTTGTGAATAAGAGATCTTATTTCAAGTGATAAATGGTGAATACATCACATTGGAAATTAATTTAATGACAAATTATAAGTTAAGGAAGCTTAAAATGGAGGATCTACTCATAGATCAACATCTATGATTATAGTTTCTTGGAATAAATTTGTGTTTATACATGAAGACTAGGTGAAGTTGGATTAGAAAGCTAAAAGCCTAGTTGGGCTTTGTTTAGAAGATTAAGTGCACTTGAATGTATCAAGAGAGCCCACCATGGAGAGCTTGTAGAAAAAGTTGGGAAATGTGTACTAAGCTAATTCCTTGGCAAATAAGTTTTTTCTACAAAAGAAGCTTATTCTTTGAGGATAGGTGATGTGGACTCTATTGCAAAGCATATGAATACATTTAACATTATTGTGGGTTAGTTGAAGTTCGTAGGCATGCAAATGGATGATAAGAATCAATGTATTACTCTAATGTAGTATTTGGTAGATTCATTAGATAAATTGGTGATTTAAATTAGTAGTATTATTACCAAGTTGAAGCTTAAAGAAGTGGTGGGTTCTTTACTATGAATTTTTTTTCAAATTTCATAAAAGATGAATTATTTGTTTGAGTTAGATCAAAAGAGAAAGGAAGTGAAAATAATAAGAATAAAGAGAGAAGATCCAAATCTAAAGGGAGATGTAAATCTCTCAATAAATCCAAATTATAGTGTTGAAATTGTGGCAAGAAAAGTCAAAAAAAGATTGTAAGGAGAAGAATGATAATGGATTATATGATGGTTTAGATTTCAAGATTACTAAAAATAAAACTGGAGATGTGGTCATTTCAACCTTGGCTAGGCATACATGTGTGGATGCATGGATGATTGACTTTGGAGCTTCTTTCCACACAACTCCTCACAAGGAATGGTTTTTAGATTATGAGAGCCTTGATAGTGGAAAGATTTATCCTAGTGACAATAAATTTCTTAGTAATGTTGGACATGGTAGAGTCAAAATCAAATTTAGTGATGGGAGGATCAAAGGCCTCTTGAGATTTTTTCACATTCTTAGTTTAACACTTAACCTATTATTTGTTAGTAAGATTAATGATGCAAGTGTGTAGATAATATTTGGCAAGGAAGGTGTAAGACATTTTTTTGAACTATGGTGCTTTTAAAGGGAGTTTTAGTTGGAATTATTTTCCACCTTGATGCTAATACCTACATTGAGTGTAATAGTTGAGTGTTACTTGCAACAAAGAGATTTGCAGCATCTATACTTATACTATCAAAGTTTGTGGCTAAAATATTTATAGTATCTAGTAGTGAAGACTTGGACATGTAGTTTGAGTTCCTAAGTAGGCTCTTACCTCAAAGAGCCATAAACTACCAACTAAGAAAACTATATTGTGGCATGAGCACATAGGCCTTCAAAAATAAAATAAAAACTTGTTGAGGGTTTTGTTGATTGTTTTAACATTGTATATATGGAAGAAAAAATTGCATTCAATTTAATTTGTTCTATTCTGTATCTTTAGGGACTTTGGAATTATAGAATTGTTGATCAACCCCACAATAGTCCAAGGATCACCTACAAAAAAAAACCTTCCACACAAGAGAGAAGTAGTGGGAATGCTATGAAACCAAAGAATTTATTAAATGTAAAATGAAATTGGTAGAATATACAATGAGGAAACCCTTGTTATAAATACAAGGATGAAATCCTAGGACCTAATAAGATCATCAGAAGTGTCTTAATCATATGATATGACACAAAAATTAAATGACCTAACTAAGCTTAAGTATGCAAGTATGAATAGGACATAATAAGAAACTAGTTAGGTAATATACCATGTTCACACCAACACCCACTTAAGTTTAACTTAGGGAGTATAATAAAATGCAAATATGCATAGATTTTGGATGGGTGTATGGGTATGGATACAAGTTCATGTTAGTTACCCATGCACAAACAAATTTATCACAAAACCCCTCTCCAAAAGAGAAAAGATGCAAACAAAAATGTACTAGTGAAAGGAGAGGACTTAGCATGACCCCCCAAGGAATACTATCACAAACATACAACCAATGTTCTTCATATAGGAGAGAGAGAAAGTATTTATCCCTCCAATCATGTATGATACCCCTCCCCTTGGGAAGAAACAATACCAAGTATAGATCTAGGATGTCCGTACATGAAGGAAGAAAAACCATGATGTATGATGATGTCTTTGATGTTTTCTCAAGTGTCACCATGTATCTATGAGAGTATGCCAAAATAAAATTAGGTAAAAGCCTAATAAATGAACAAGGTGATA
>VDFB02367421.1:0-11294 GCA_007258455.2 Sequoia sempervirens
GAGTTGCCAGAAGATGTCATTCTCGACAAGAATGTCAGAACTTCACGAAGAGGAGATGTTGAGTACCTCAGAGTGGGCCTGAAGGGGATGCATCCAAGCAAAGCAAGATGGATGGAGATTGGTAAAGTGAGGGAACTTTACCCTCACTTACTTTCCAAGTAATCAAGCTTTCAGAGGTCCGAAAGCTCTCTAGTGGGGAGGCCTGATCCGGGGGACAATTTTTTAGTGAAAATTGAAGTGTTCCCAATGCTCCAGATTTCAGCTTCATCAGAAAGAGAACGACGTCCTGGTTCCAACGCAACTTGAACGGGGCGAAAAGGACTCCGTTTGTGCAAGTTACGGCCAGTCAAACTGGCTTCAGGGGCGTCTAGAAGGCAAAAAAAATAATCATCTCGAAAATCGACGAAACTGGAGTCATCGCGAAGAGCTCGTCGAGACGATTCCGACGACATTCGTTTCGTCAAAATCTGACGTCATATGCTCAAGATATAGGCAGTCAAACTTCAGTCAACTTAGAGGGTACTAATGATGACGTCATCATACTGACGTGTCAGTCCGTACAGTACGGAAGACGAGTGGATGAATTTCGGCCCGACACGTGGCAGGTGACTCAGATTGTACGGACCAATCAGCAATCGACACGTGTCCTTCCGTACAGTACGACAGCACAGTCAGCAATTCCACGTGGCAGTCCAGTCAGCGTACGGCTTGTCTTCGTCAGCATACACCGTGGTAAGTTTTGGCGAATAATGGTTTGACACGTGGCTCTGAGTCGGCAGTACGGGTATCTTCGTCAGCGCTTGGTCAGCGTACACATCGGCCGCGTTGGCAAACTAGACTCGGACACGTGGCAGGTTATCCGTCGTCGGCGTTGTTCTATCCATCCGGGAGGTAGTTTGTCGGTTGTAAAAATTCAATCGTTCGCCGAACTCACGATCACCCACCCATCCAAACACTTGGGTTGCACCAAACGTACGCTCAATATATTAAGAAGTGTCAGGCTATTGTTTAGAGTTGATGGTATGAGTTAAAGCGGGGTCAAGCGGGTTGAACCGCCGACCGCACTTATCAAAAATAGTAAACCATCACACCGTGAGCATTTCAAATATATAGGAGGTCGGGTGGGTTTGTTAAAGATTTGAAATCGAAACCTCTAACAAATGGCCAAATAAGGCCAAAACAAACAAAACCACCAAAACCTCCTGAAACAAGAAGATGTCAGAGGATAAAATAGACCTGATACGAGCTGATCAGGGAGGATATGCAATTAATTTGATGGTTAAGCCTATTTAGGCAAATTTCTTGTATAAAAAGAGGGTATAGACCTTTGTTTTCCAAGTCCAGGTGGAGATAGCGAGAGAATGCTCGAGAGTTCTTGAAGACGTTTCTGCATATCAGAGTACTGTCATGCTGCTGAATGCTTGAAGGAGATAGTCTTGAAGCCATTGTAATTGAATTTGGAGCTAATCGGATCGGTCCTCCATTGGAGAGGGACCTGGAGACGTAGTCCTTAGGGACGAACTCCGTTATCAATTGGTTTCGTCTCTCTATTCTTCTCTCTTTTCTTTCTCAGTTTATCTTGGCATTTATTTAATTATGTTATGTTCATTATTTCATTTGAGCATTTAATTTGTAATCACTTAAGCTAAACGTTGTAATAATCGATCTTTTACGTTTAAGCATTCTGTAAGCAATAAGTCCTAGATCCTTATATAGATCAGTACATATGATGGATTCTTTGTCACCCCTTTGGTCTCTATTTCTTTATCAATCTTGGTAGGACCCAAGGCTATTGATGTCTCATTTGTTATCATTCTAGAGTCCAACCTATTCCGAGTAAGGCTAGGCATCCCCTTTGCTAGCCTCTATGAACAGTTTCGCCTATGTAGTTCATAAATGTTTAAAATTCCCTCATGAAGGTTCTGTGCACGTAGTGCATGACACCAATTATAAATCATTGGTGTCATGTGAAGATTCACACTGGATCACTTCTGGCTTGCACCAGTTGGACCTCTCCCTCCTAGGGGAGATTTGTTATATAAGGCTTATATTAAGTATAAGACCAGGGGCTTAGCACTGAAGGATAGTTATCCGATGTCCTCTTATGCAATCTATGTGAAGGATTCCATGATTACATAGCAGCAAGCTACTTCTTCTTCCCAAAAAAAGGGCAAGGGGAAGCTTGTGTGTGCTCTAGAACCTTCTCATTCCTATCATTTGATCCCACTTCTACTTCTCATCCTATTGTGACACCTTCGACTCTCAATCCCATGCCTCACATGGGAAGTATGATGGTTCCCACATAGAAAAAAGTGAAGCATCAAGTTTTTGAGCTTCTTATTTGGGTAAAAGCACAATCTTGTGTCACACTTTATAAAGGAATCAACCAATAGCAAAAAAAATCTGAACTTCGACCACATAAAAGAGGTCTTTATGTTTCAAATTTTAAAATGATGTAAACTAATGAAATGTAAAACTTTTGATGAAGTTTATTCCTGTAATTTTTTATATTTAAAAAAAAATGTTTTCATTACTTTTTTTATCAATTTAAGAACATATTTTGGAATGCTAAAAAATTTCAGAAAAAAGTAACTTCACGGGCCATCAAGAAATAAATTGAAAAAAGCTTCATTTCTCCCTAATTTTTTTTTCTCCAAATAGGTAACTTCAATATCTTGTGCATGAAAAAAAAAACAAATTTTGATGTATATTTTTCTCGTAATAACATTTTAAAGTCAAACTTGTCAAAATTCGACAGTTTTCACGGGCTGTCAACTATTGTCTATTTTTTAATCATTTTCAAAAAACAAATTATACCCTTTTGAAGAAGATTCTCTCCTCTTGTGCCCAATATATTTTTAAATTTTTTTAATGTTAGACTATTTTTAAAAAAAATTCTAATTAGCCTCTTTTTTAAATTTAACAACCTACTTGCATTATTTTAAAAATAAAATATATGAAAACTAATCAAAATATTAAAAAAATTACATACCACCACTTCGAGCTCTACAAAAGGGTATTTTTCTTTTTTGCAGAAAAATCATTCTGATTGAAGAAATAATTAGTTGAAGTTGAAAGTTTCAGAAAATTCTAAAAAAAGTTGAGTTGGCTAGCAACTAGGATGCCATGTAGACAGTTTCGGCCGAAAGGGTTTCTATAGAAAGGGTTTTGGCTAAAACCCTTTCTATATAAACCCCACACATAAAATAAGCCATTTTCATAGCGGTAAAGGGAAAAAATTATTTTTTTGGATTTAGCCGAAACCCTATGTGCCATGTATGCACCACATGGTTTCAATCGAAACCTATTTGATGGAAACTTTTCTGGCCGAAAATATTTCACTCAGAACTATTTATTTGGTCGAAAGTGTGACACAGTTTTGTGTTTTTATCCATTTTTCCCATGGTACCTCAACCCATTGTCTATGGCAAGGGGAAAGGTCCTCGTGGGGCTACTCCTATGTCATGACCTTCACGATCTCCTCCTGTTCCTCTACCTTCCCCTAAGGTAGAGAACGAGAAGAGGCCCATCGCCAAGGCACCTGTTTTTGTTTCTCTTCATGTGGTTGCTTCTACTCCTATGCTTCCTCCTCCTCCTACCTAGGAAACCATCCTTCCATCAGAAATGGTTGTGAAGGATACTCCTGTGGCTGAGCAACAACCTTCAGTGTCTTCTCAAGCCACATCTTCTAGCGTCCATAACCGATGTAATCGGCTTGCGCATGAGCGCAATCACATGCAAAAGGATCTGGCCACATGCCACCTTGTAGAAGACGAAGGGGAGCAAGTGGCCCCTATTTTTGTATCTTCTTCTTTTGTTTCACTTCTATTGTTTCTAACTTGGTTCCCATTGCCATTGTTTTGCTTCTAGCTCCTCAGGTGGGTCTTGGTGATACTCACCCCAAAAGGGTGCAAGCTTTCATTGCCCCCTCTATGGAGCCCCCTCTCTTGATGCCCCTCCTATACATCCCTCCATTCCCTCAACCCATAGACATGTCGAACACGATGGTGGTGTCTGCTACAACTTTGTCTTCTTCCTCCTCAACTTCCGCTTCTTCTATGGGGATTTTGCATCCTTTGTTGAAGCTAGAGGATGATCTCACAATGAGTGGAGGTCGGAAGAAGGGATTTCCTTCTGTAGAAGTTGGATCTATCTTGGCTTGCACTGTCCTCATGACGGAGGAAACCCTTGCTTCCTTTGAGTTTGTCACTACCCCTCTCAATGAGGTTCACAATGAATTTTGGGTGTATCGTACTTCTCCCACTTGATTGACACATGAAACTCCAATAAAGTGCATGTTTAATTTGGTGGATGATATCCCAACTTTGTCCTCGATCTTTGCAAGGTCAATGAATTTTTCTTCATAATAGCTCAATGAAGAATACCTTGAGGGGCCTTCTCCTTGGTCCTTATTGCAGGAAAGTCAGAGGGTACCACCCTTGCTATCCCGCCCTTGCAGGATTTTCCTCCCTCCCCCTACAATGATCTATATTGGGAGTAGGATAACCTGTTGATCGATGAGGACTAGGGTGGTACCTCTTCTTTATCTATAGCATATATTTTTTTGTGTGTTTGTGTTCCCTCATGCTTGTATTTTTGTGTTTGTGATCCTACCTGGAGGACCCTTGCTACCCTTATAGGTGCTTGGATATAGGTGCAAAAAAATTGTCATGCACTTCCTCTATGTGTATCACCATTCTTTTGTATGTTTTGAAGTTGCTTGTTTTTGGGGACGATGCAAATTATTGGGGGCATTTAGGCCTTCTTCCATGTTGACCCAATTTTTATTTTTACTTTTTTTCATGTGTTCTTCTTCACATTCTAAGAACTTTGGGGATTAATGACCATTCGTTCATACACTATGTTATATCTATCTGTATCTATGAACAGATCTAACCCTAGGTTCTTAGATCCCTATCTCTCTTGATTTCTTTTTCTTTGTCTGCTTCTTGATGTTGTGGTTCTTATGTGTTGTCCCTCACATGCGTGACAACATACCACAAATAAATCTCATCATGTATCTCATGCCGCAACATCTCTACCTCTCCTTTCTTGCCTTAGGATGTCATGTGCTCCTTTATGAAACACATATCATCCTAAGGAGGCTACCATGTTGTTCTAATTTTCAATTTGGTGATTTTTTTTCGAAAAGGATTCCTTAGTGTAAAATTTTAAAATGAATTCCTTGACAAAAGAATCCCTTATTGAAGCTTGTCATTTTTCAAAATTTTGTATTCTCTCAAGATTCCTAGATAAAATTTTCTTCGAAAAGGGTCTCATATGTGAGAGTTTGAAAACTTACCTTTGAAAAAGGAGCACTTTTTAAAAAATGAAAGGGTTTGAAAACTTTCCTTTGAAAATGAGCATTCTTTCCAACAGATTCCTTGATGAAAGGATCTTTCAAAAGGATCCCTTGATGATAGAATAACTTGTGGAAAATGTTGTGTCTTTCAATCAGAGTGTTCCTTTGAATGGACCCCTTAGTGTCTTGAAGGGTTTTCATGCCAAAGGAACCCCCTTTGAAAGATTCTCCTTCAATTGAATTCTTTGACATTGTCTTGCAATTGTGTGCCTTTTATCTGATATTCGATGTCACTATGTCTTGGTGTTAGACATTGTATATCCTCTTGTCTAGCTTGGGAGCAGCCCGACTAGACCCATCTTTTCTATGACTGTCTTACAATGGAGTTTACAACCACTACAGGCTTATCTGATCAATATACCTGATCAAACTATGTCTTATCATGCCAGATTGTGTGCTTTATGAAATGTGTGTCTTATATTTTTTTACCTAACATATTTTTTCTACAACCTAACATGTTTGTGGTGAGATCACAACTTGATTTGCAAGACCGAGATCCTGTGAAGCCTCCTCTCTTTCATGTTCATCTAGCTTTGTAGGACTGAGAACCTATGGAGCCATTTCTCCTCTCTTCACGTCTAAGTGTTTTAGATTGAAGATTTGCTTCCTTGATGCTATTGGCATATCTTCTTTAATCTCTTTTTACTTTAGCTCGCATCCGCACTAAAACATATGCTCGCTAAAGTGGGGGAAAAATGTAATGGCACAAATTTGGATCCTAGGAAAATTCCCCATTTATTTACCCTTACCTTAGAAATGATAAGTCTGATGATGCAAACCAACCACCATCAACTTATTTCTCTTGTGTGGCCTTGTCTTTTTGCATCAGTGGAGGAATTTTTGTCGAAGACGCGCATGCCACATGGAAATTTGTGTGCCATGCTTCCATCCTAATAGGATTCTTACCCTTGGAATCTACAAAACTGTTACATCTTCAATTGGCTGTAAAGGTAATGTATTTTTTCAACCCTTGACTGAAAAAAAAATGACCTTTTACCTCCATTTTAGTAGTTCAAACTGATTCTCTCATTCCTTCATGCTAATTCTTGCAACTTTTATCTCATTATTTCACTCTCTCACTCTCTCAAGCTCACTCTTGCTCTCTTCTTGGTCATTCTTGCTTTTCTCTCCTCTCTACTTGGCTTATACAGTGTATTCTTGTTGCAACTCCACCATCTTTTCAAGTTGATGAAGCTCCATTCTATCAGTGTGGTGTCATCTTCTCCTCTTGGCCTTGAGTGCTAGTAGGGGGAAAGGTGATATTTCTCTTATTATTTATTTGCATTATTGTGTCTTATAGAGTAGCATTCATGCCATCTTTGCACTCTACTTGATAGTGTCTTTCCTTTCTCTTCTTTATCAATTTCTCTATCTCATTGCATACCTAGCTATTTGTGGAGGTAGGAACACCAAAATGAGGGTCTGAATTATGTAGACCTTGAAACACAACCCAACATTTTTCTTGTTTCTGTGTGTACAAGTGTTGGTTTGCCTATTTGGAGCTATAGTTGAAGGATTGGATTTCGCGAGTGGAAAGGTATCTTTTCCTAATCTTTCTTTTTATTTATTTTACTAGAATAACTTCCTAGTATTCTTCTTGTTGTACTTTCTATTTCCTACATTCTCTCTTTCAAACTGTAAATTTTTTTCAATCAAGTTGTAAGTAGGCCCTTTGTGGTTTTTGTCTATTTTCCAGACCTCTGTCCGTATAGGACGCTAGGGTGTTGTGTTGGAGTTCAGTTCCCACACTGCCATCCTTAGACTATGAGTTGTCTAGTCTGCAATTTGAAACCTCTATGGTCAGCTCACCTGGTTCTAGATACACCTATTTTTAACGAAGGGAAAACAATGCATTTTTTGCCCTTCCTTTTCAGCCTCTCTCTCAATCTATCAAACAATTTGAGGTAGTTTAGAGTAGTTCATTCCTTGGGGTTCTCCCATCACCTAGAGCCTTGGGGTGACGAATCCCCCTACTCTACATCTATATCTACAATCAATAGATTTATGCCCAAATTTATTACAAGAATAACAATAACCTTGAAAAGATTGAGTGAACCTAGTAGGGGCACACTGTCTAGCAGGTGGAGGACCTCTAAATCTTAGATTTGTCTCCAGATAGGAATGAATCCACCTTCTTTCTTACTATCTCGATTTGTCTTTGCATCTTCAGAGGAGTTCTTCTTAGGTTCCTCAGTGGAATTTTTCTCCTCCTTTGTTTCAAACTTTCCTTCTGCCTTGAAATTTTCATATAAGTTTGTAGATGGACTGATTATAGGAATTTTTCCTTTCTCAAAAACAAGACCAGATTATTCTTTTGATGGATTTTGAGAGTTGATCAATTCATCAAGAATTTCAGAGCCTCCTTTTAGATTCAGACCTTTTTCAAAATTTTCTTTTTCTTTTTCAAGTTCTTTCCTCAAGGAAACTATCTCTTCTTCAAGCTTTAGACATTCAATAGTTTTGTCAATGGGCCTGATATTCATACACTCTTCAATTCTTTTTCTTTCTTCAACTTGAACTTTCAACTTGCCAATTTTATTCTGTGATTTTTCAAGTTGGAGTTGAAGCTCTTCATTCTTTTCTATTTCTTCATCCAAATCATTTAGAGTAGAAATGAGCTCTCCTTCATAATCTACTAGACAATCTTCTTTATTGAATTCAAATTCATATTCATCCTCCTCCTTCTAGAGTATGACCTCTTTTTCTTGAGAGAACTTATTCTTAGACACTAATTTATTCTTCATGTGTTCAAAGATAGGATTCACCGTAGCTGTTAAGAAATATCAAGGAACCTTTATTTCATACCAATTGTTGAACACATCAGAATACTGAGAGGGTGGGTGAATCAGTATGCTTTAAATTTCAATCCCAATTAACTACTACTGATGTTGAGTTAAAACAATTAAGCATTCACCTACTTAATCAAAGCATGAAAAGAGGATAAAAATCCACACAAGAACATAGATGACACCATATTTATGTGGAAAACCCCCATAGGGAAAAATGATCATGAGAAATGTTGTTAGGAGCTACTGTCCTAATCCAAGCTCACAAGCAAATAACAGTTTACAATTTGATTTTGGGATACAACCTAAGGAAGCAACTAATTCATGAATTTGTTTTAGGGGCTGAAACCCAAGGAAGCTACTACTCCCTAATTGAAAGAAAGAACAATTGAAATATAACTGATATTATGGCTTCAACCATTGATAGTCATCAATTCTTCTCATTAGGTCTCTAGCAAATCTTTTCATGCTCTACTCAAGCACTCATTCATCTTCACATCTTTGATCTTCTTTAAATATCATCCACACACTTACAAAATATAAGTTAATTCGGTCATAAATAAGAAATAACGAAATTTGTAACATGTTGGCCTACATCTTCATTGGTAGTATACAAAAATGATATAACATTATTTACATGTCTTCTAGATGAGTTGGAATGACTCATAAAACATCTACAAACACTCCTTGAACTCCACCCAATCTTAAATTAGTGGCACATATCAATAACATACCCAAGTCAACAACAACAAAAGCATATCTTCATAAAATCACTTGAAACATTTGTACGGTACTAGAAAAAAGATAGATCTTCATACAATTCAAACCATAGAAACTATGATACATTTAGAGTGTCCAGAAAAGCTCATACAACTAATCTATAAAATCTTTTGCTGGTGGAAAAAGACAAACATATGTTCTGATGAAGGATAGGCATCCATAACCAATTGTAACACTTTGTCATTAACTGAACTTGTAGAGCACCCAACCATTTGAATCTTCAATATAGAATGCATTGGACATCACTAAACATGTCCTCAAAACCACATGGAAAAACTATCACATATGGAGGAATACTATGGATTCCAACAATCCTTCATCACCACTTTGCACTACCATAGCATAGACAAGAACTTTGTCACTTCTATCTTTCACTATAAAAGGTGTAATGAATTGAGATCTTGGATATAACACCTTCACATCTCTATTTACTTATCTTTTGAACCACAAGATTAAATATTTCTCTACAGAAGGATGCAAGACAAAACACTGTGTCTCTGCCTTATGATATACACTGTGAATGTCTTAGACAACTTCTGCAACTCTACACTGTGTGGTACACCAACTTGGAAAGATATCAATGTAGGCGTAGTGAAAACACATTAGAACATGTGTACCCACCTTTGTATCACACTTAGACATTAGGAATATCCATACACTACATTGTTGAATTACACCAACTGATATCTCTACACATTAGCTATCTCTAGAGCATATATAATCTTCAACACATATTTGACATCAATTCCAACCAATCTTCTCAAGATGTAAGGAAATTATCATTAGAAGGCCCAAAATCCTTATTGTTTTTAAATTTTTCCTCTGGGGGTTTGGGATTTTTTTGAATTTGTATAATTTAGGGAAATCCTTTTATAATGGCCATTTTTTTACACAATTTAAACAATAATTTAGGCCACCCAAACCTTCAAATTTACATTTAAAAATATTATCATCAAGCTGAAATTCAATGGCCTTTGGGATTTGAATCCTAACACATTAAGATATACTAGAATATTGGAATTCATATGTGGAAGAGTAGACCTAGTATCTTGAACTTGAAGGGTTTTTCCAATGGGTCAAAGAAGCTGAGGTAGAAATTCTTGATATTGAGTAGGCGTATTTTAATATTCAATCATCTAGCAATTGAAAAAAAAAAATTTCTTCATGAGTTGTTTCAAGGGACCATGAAACTATTTTAAACACTATTTTTCCTATGTTCCAAAATTCTTTTTCAATGAACCCTTTTCTACATATTGTGATTCTTCAAAAAGATGACAAACAAACCTTTCTAAATCATACGATAGATGGAAATGTGTATTCCCAATTTGTTTCTCCAAACATTTGCAAGCCAACATAAAAAAAAATTCTTCAAGGAAAATTACCAACATCCATACAAGAAAGGAAAACAACAATGTTTTTAAGCCTACTTTCTTCATTTTTAACTATTTCTTTCATTTCATTGTTTGGACTTGCATGAAGAATCCAAGGAAAATGAGGTTCCTTACCACTTTCCTTCTCTCCTGAACCACTTTCCTCTCCTCCGGTGATGACATCACCATAGTTGATTCCGATTCTCTCCTTATTCATGGCATGCCAATAATATATAGCTCGAAGAATCTTGTGTTGGTACCACAATTGCCGTTGCACCAAAAGATCGACCTATTAATGCCTGATACAACTATCAGAGTTAACGGATCCACGAGAGGTGGTTAGTCCATGTCGCGAATCCCGAGGGGAGCGCTGACCATTTGCCAACAAAACTCCCCCTCAGCGTTACCCAAGGGGATTCAAACCCGACACCTTTGGCTCTAATACCAATTTTTGGCCCCACAGTTGCCGTTGCACCAAAAGATTGACCTGTTAATGCTCGATACAACTGCCAGAGTTAACAGATCCATGAGAGGCGGTTAGTCCATGTTGCGAATCTCGAGGGGAGCGCTAACCATCTGCCAACATCTTGTGGCTAATATTTAAAGATAAAAAATGTACATTAGATTACTCATCATGGCCTACACAAATGATGTCATATATTTAAATTTCTTAGATACACCTTTATAAACCATGATCATGACAATATTTAAATAAATAATGTACCATTCAACCATTTAAAGCGTGAGCTATTTCTAATTTTTTAAAATTTTTTTTTCTATTGAAATATAAAGAGAAATTTCCTGAAGCTAAGTATTTATTTATATTTGCAAACCATGGTGGTTCAATTAATAGGTGCTCATTAGGAAAAGCATCATTTTTTATTTTTTTTTTGTCCTATAAATTCAACCTTGAAAAAAAATTAACATGTTATCATTTGTAGGTTTGTTTATAATAGTTATGTTAAATTATTGCAACAGCAATAACTAACAAATGAT
>VDFB02367422.1:0-18551 GCA_007258455.2 Sequoia sempervirens
GAAGACCTTTTGGACCTCCAAAAGTGGCATTTACTTTGACATTAAGTGAGGACTTGGCCTCCCCACTTGTCCTGTATCTTTTGTACATCTGAAAACCTGACTCACAAGCACAATGAAGACTGCAGAAATATTGTTGATCATAAACATAACTTTATCACTTCCATAAGCTTCTACATCAAATGTCGTAGCCACTAACCAACAAAAATTGACTAGCATCAAGCTGAAAACCAATGCAGAAATGAAAGAGAATAAGTCAACAACAATTTGATCCTTTACAACAAGAACATTTATACCCAAGGATCCATCAATGCTTTCAAGCATCTTTTTCTCATGCTGTACTGCAAGTGCATCCTGCAACATCTGACCCTGGTTAGCTACTCCAAGTTCAAGTTTAGAATCAACTGTACTGACAGACATAAGAGTTAATTCTTTACTTGCATTAATTACCCTCTTTAACTGTCCTGTGTTTGCAAAAGAATGTTCAGTCTTAATCTTGTGAGAATGTACAATATACTGAATGCCATCTTTAAACAAGTGATAATGATTCTTTTCCCTGTAGAAAATAGCTTTCCTGTCATATAAATAAGGGCTTCCAAGCACTATCCCACAGATATCCAATGGAACTACATCAAACTGAACTTCATCCACAAATTTACTAGTGATTGTGAACCTTAAGGTGCATTGTTTTGTTACTTGCAGCTTATCATTTTCACAAATCCAGCCTAGTGGATAAGGTTGCTTATGTGGTGTAGTTCTTAATCCCAAGTTATTTACAACACTTTCTGAAATTAAATTCACCTGAGATCCACTATCTATGAGTGCATCAATTTTACTGTTCTTAGCACCAACCCTTAAATGAAAAAGCTCATTCCTTTTTACATCTTCAGAGAAATCATTAACTGTAGAAGTAGAAGCACAACTAGAAATAGAAACACTGGAAATAGGAGCTTTACCTTCCAATCCGATAGCTGTTATCTTAGTCTCATCATCTGAATCTAAACCAAGATCGCAACATTGAGGCTTTATCATACCCTTTACGTTTTACGATTCGTCTTTGAGGCCATAGGCCTCGGTTAGGGATGTAACTTCCGGTGATTTTTCATCACTTGATGACCTTCCTTGTCACAATGAGTGCAAGAAAGCTTCTCATCCTTCTTAACTGTAGCTGCCTTCTTTCCTTTCCCTGTCTCTGCATTCTTAGAAGATTTCTTTACATCATTATCAAACTTATCAATAAACGATCCTTTACCCCTTAACTCTAAGTGTGTAAGCGAGCAGACACTTCATCCAAATTACAAGGGTTCAATACCAAAATAGAATGCCTAAGGTAGGAATGAAGACCTCCTATGTACTTCAACAAAGTGTCTTGGGTATACAAAGGAACATTCAAAGCAATAGCCTTCTTCCTAAATTCATGGGTGTACTCTTGGACAGTTTGACCTTTCCCTTGCCTAAACATTTGCCAATCCATCATTAATTGCTGCATATGTCCTAAGGGATAAAACTGCTTCTTAAGTGCATTAATAAATTCTGCCCAAGTTAAACTGACTCTACCATGTTGTGAAACTTCTGCCTTAGACCTACTCTCCCACCAAGTTAAAGCTGTACCGCCTAAATGAAGAGTAGCTAATTGGATCCTATCAACATCATCTAACAAGTTTTGGACTCTACAATAGACCTCTATTTGTTGTATCCAGTCATCCAATTTTTCAGCATTAAGTTCTCCACAATATTTAGGCAAATCAAATTTTACATCCAGTTTTATCTTAGGTTTATATCCACTCTTGAAGAAGTTAGAAATAAAATGAGGAAGATGATGGAAGAAGGAGAAGGAGAAGACGTCGGTTGCTTGCACCATCTCCATGTTGTTTTACTTTCATGTCTTTCGCGATCTTCTTGTACGGCCAGACCTTCGTTCCTTGGATTTCTTGTCTCTCCTGAAAATTATGTCACCTTTGCCTTCATGTCAAGGAATGCTTTTGAAACTCACTCAGCGATCTCTTGAGGGGCTCCATTCAGCCGACATCTTCCGGAAATGTTTTCGCGGCTTCGATCACCGAGGATCAAAAGTCTTGAGCTTGCGCGCTGCCCTTACGAATCTGGATCTCGTTAGCATTCAAAACAAATAACTATGATAAAAAAGTCACCTAAAGCTCTCGATACCAACTTGATCTGTGTAGGATCTAGACTAGATTGCAGTATTGAAATGTTTAACTTTTACAATTCTTTTACAATGATTATTTCAAGTTAATTAGATCGAAATTAACTTAAGGAAATAACAGAATGAAAGAATTAACAAGGTGATTATAACAGAAATGAAGGAAATGAGAAACAGAAAGAGAGAGAAGAAGAGAAGTGCAAACAATGTTTGATTACGGAGTTCGTCACAGAATGTGACTACGTCTCCGGGTCCACTCCAATAGAGAGACCGATCCGATTAACTCCAAAATCGATTACAATGATGCACCAAGACCATCAGTTCGGCAGCATAACAGGGCTCCGACATTCAACAATGGCTTGAAAATTCTTCAACAAGACCTCTCTTTCGTCAATCTCAGCATCAAGACTTCAACCTGAAAAAAAAAACTTCATCCAATTCTCACCTCAAGCCCCCTTTTTATACAAAGAATTTGCTCAATTTGGCTCTCAACCAATTGATTTGCAAATATTCACCTTATCTTTCCAAATACATAAGGATCTTCAAAAATCTCCCTAATTTTACATAAAAATCATTAAAAATAACCCCTAAAATAAATTTAAGCCCTTAATTACTCATTCTCGGGCTTTTACAGTTTGAGGTGGTTTGATTATATCCTTTAAAAAGGATATTTGTTTGTTTGATTTTCAAACTTGGGGAGTTTGTTTTATTTAAAAGGCAATCGGTTTTGATCCTTTGTTAAATAAAACCGACGCCAATACCATTTTAAAGCCCGCAAATGGCTCATTGGTGGCTATAGGTTTTAGTAGGCCGGCGGTCGGGGGTTCAACCCCGGCCGCTGGCTTTTAATAGCCACTTTCCAATCTTAAAATAACAAAACAAATCTCGCATTATATATAGTAAAGCGCTGTGTGCGGGGTCCAACGGTGCAACGAAATCCTCGCGAAGGCGAGGTCTGGAGGTCGAGCCCCACGCGGGCTGACCAACCTTTTGTTAACAAATTCAACCAACGCCGACGACGATCAGAAGATGGGGCCACCTGTCGCACCAGGAGGGTGCCACGTGGCCATCTCTCATTCGCCGATCATGAAGACGTGTCACTGACGCCACTGCCTACGTGTCTGATGACTGGCTGATGACGTGTAATGCCAACTCTGCGCTGACTGTACACAGAGGGCTGATGTGTCTCCCTGCTGACGTGGAGCTGATGTGGAGCTCACCGTACGCTGACTGGAATCCGACGTGACGCTGACTGTACCCCGTACTGCTGACTCACGTACCGATGTACGGAAATGACACGTGTCAACATCTGATTGGTTCCGTACGATGACGCTGCCGCCACGTGTTTCAGCCAAATTCGCCCATGTGTATTCCGTACAGTACGGACTGACTGCTGACGTCAGCATCCGTACAATCCACCTCAAAGTCAACTGACAGCTTTGACCTCTGATAACTTTCGCATCCGATGTCGGATTTCGACGAAACGAATTGCGTTGGAAAGCTTGTGACGAGCTCTTCACGATGACGCCGGTTTCATTGATTTTTGACGACGCCATTTTTTCCGCTTCCTGGATGCCCTCTGATTCCAGTTGACCAAAGGTTTGACTGGCCATAACTCGTGCAAACGGACTCCTTTTCGCTCCGTTCGAGTTGCGTTGGAACCAGGACGCTGAGATCTTTCTGATGGTGCAGATTCTGGAGAAAACAAGACACTTCAATTTCCACTGAAAAATGTCCACCGGATCAATTGGAGATGGGGAAAATGTTATAAATAATTTTTAATTAGATAGTTGATTAGTAAATAAAGTATTTAATTCGCTTTAGAAAAATGAATTGGGTAAATAATTAAAGTGAAAATGGTTATTTCGATAGGTTATTTAATAAAATATTATTTAATTAAGGATTTTAACGGAATAAATATTATTAAAATAGGTATTTAATTTTGTTGTAGATAAATGAACTGTGTATTTAGTTAAAGTAAATTGATTTATATGGTTAATTAAGATTTAGGGTTCGTTAAAAGAGATAAGTGAATTCTACATTTTCATAGTTTCTTTTACTTGAAGGTTAAATGATAAAGTTATTTTTAAGTGAGGATAAATACTAGGTTCATAGGTTAATTAATTTAAATGATACTGATTAAATGTTAAATGGTTTTAATTACCCTAATGAGTCTGTGAATGATAATCATTAATCAAAACTACTATGTGAAATAATTCATTAGTATCATCACTTTAGTATTATAATAACGTTGTAATTTATAGAATTGTCATCTTAGTATTACATTTTAAAGTTATAATTAGGATTCGTAGTAAACAACTGATAGAGATGGTATCTTATAAATGATATAGTTATTTTAAATATAATTATTTGTAGTAAATACTCTCTTAATTAAATTAAGTGGATATGTTAAAATAAGTGATAAGAACGTTGAAATAATGCTTAAATTAAAGGATAAATTTTTATGTATAAATATACATTTGGATAGCTTTAGGCTCTTTTCAATTAAATGAGTTTATTTTGGATAAGATAAATAGAATGTTTCCTTTATTATTAGTGGTTAAATTTACTCGTGAATGTTTGTATTATTAGTCCAATACTTTGTTAAGGAGCCTACACTTGATAGTTGTTATATTAAAATGGTAGTCTTGAAAAAAAAAAAGTATTTGTGGTTGGGACATAAGTTGCATTTTGATTGCATGAAGGGGGTAATGTTTAGAGGGGAAACAGTATATTGATTTCTTGGGATCATTAGAGGATTATCTTTATGGATGCATTTGGAAATCTTGCAATTGGTGGTTATATTGTAATTGAATGTGTGGTTTTATGGATTGTTTTGATAGACCCTTTCAATGTGATTTTTCGTGAGTTGATGTTGAGTTGGAGATTTTCTCTTATTTAATTTATGTTGCTATTCATTGGGAACCCATATGTTTTCTATTGTTCTTTATCCTAAGTGGTAAATTGGTTAATGTTTTCATTGTCATGATTGATGGTTCTGCTTGAGTTGTTATTAAGTCAATTAAAAAGTTCAGTGAGTTATGAGTATTCCGAGAGGAGAAAATAGAGGTTTCCCCTTGGATATCCGATTTAGTTGTATCGAAGTTTTTGATGTTGTTTGAATGGAGTTGTTGATCTTATTTTGATGTATTCTCTTATTATTTTTGAATTGCAATTAGTGCTTGTGACCTTGCAATTATGGTTGTCAGTTCTTTGATGGGGAACCCTAGTGTAAACTTTTTGAGAATCTTCCAGAGGCTTGAGTTGTTTGATAATTGATGTTCTCTCTCTTTATGTTCCCTTGATGTGGCAAGTGTTTTGGTATCTTTATTTTTGAAAGGGTTGTTCGAGAATTGTTGAGACTTAGATATTATATTTGTAGCGAGATGGGTAATGCCTCGCATGGTTTTATGTTGTGTTTCTCTATTCATATTATGATGGTACAACCCTTGGTTTTTATGTTGTTGGGTCTCTAGGGAGAGTGGCTCCTCGTGGGGGCCGGCGCCTCGTTTAAGGGGAAGGGCTCAAGAGAACCCACGAGTGAGTTAGTAAACAAGTGAAAATATAATAATTAACTTAGGAGGGTTGGGTAGTAATATCATTTCAAGATTAAAAAAAAATGGATGCCTCGTCTTCATTAGTGCTTCCGCAGACTAATGATAGATTGAGAAGGCCGTGGTTGGCAAGGTCATAATCTTGTCTTCATGAGAGGTTATTGACTCCGCACGAGCTACCCTATGGTGTCGGCGCCTCAAGTAGGAGGAAGAGCCAGGAGATCCATAGATGGGTGCCGGCGCCTCAAGTTGGAGGAAGAGCCAGGAGATCCCATGAGAGCTGTGCAATGACACTCTCCACTAGACTTCCTGTTCACCTTGTTGCCCTTGTTTTTTACTTTATTGTGTTCCTCTGGAAGTAGGTTATGGGAGTTGGTTTAATTGATTTAAATTGATTTATGGTTATTGTTTTATTACATCTTTAGTATGTTTTGTGGTCTTGTATGATCTCCTTTATATTTGATTTACGACCTAGTATCATATGATACTGTGATATGATGTATTGTGTTGCAATTTGGAATTGTATTATGTTTATTAATTTAGTTGATTTGGAAGTGTTTCATGATCATCCTTTGGTTACTTGTTACTGGTCATTGCTTTGATTTATGTGATAAGATTTATGATTTTAAGTTGTTATGTTGTCTCTTGGATGTTGTTGATTATGTCATTGTAATTTCTTGAGTTTTATGATACTTTTGTATGTCGTTGAGTCCTGTGGTTCCGTGTTTGGATGGCCTTGGTTGAGGACTCTTTCTTGTTAGCTCCTAGCACGGGGGGTGGGTCTTCAGACTCACATGGTCGGGTGGAATGTGCTAAGCACCCCATTGGGTCCCCAGTCGAGGATCGAGAAATGCGGATTGGTGCAGTTGCAGCGACTTCCGAGTTGTTTTGGCCTTGGAGCCAGTTATGATGCTTTGTATTCATCTCTTCATTTGTATCATGATTCTTGTGTATGGTTTCCATTTATGTTGGAAAAACTTTGTATCATTGTACTTCTTAAACGTTGTACTGTAATGTAATGTTAACTCAGTGTGATTATTGGCCATGGCAGTTATTATTCATTGGGTTAAGTTAATCATGCATATGTTGTATTTATGTACTCAGATGGCTTCTTATCAATGAATTTTCTTGTATGTGTTATATTTGTTAAATGTCTCTTTGTTATCGATTATATTTTTGGATTTTATTCATTATTGTTGTTGTGCGGATCTAAGTTGCGTAATGACTCTTCGTGTACCCCAGGGGATGTATGTGCTAATGAATCTTCTTAAATGAAATTCATGTCATGATTTAATGTGTATTACATGTATGTTATGTTTACTTACTAAAATAAAATAAAAATTGTGCTGTAATTATTGTGTAATTGTCCTTTGGGGTTCGCACGACGGGGCGTTACACACCTAAGTGTCCTAATTCATTAAACCTGCCATCTATCCTAGGTCCTCATCCTAATCTACCAAACCTTCCATTTGTCTTAGGTCCTCATCCTAGTCCATCAAACCTTCCTTCTATCCTAGGTCCATATCCTATTCCTCAAGAACAAAAAAGGCACACATCCTTGATGCCCTTTCAAAATTCTACCTCCAGCAACTCATCCATGATACCTCCATACCATTCATCTCCATCCATCTCTCCTATTGCTCTTGGAGGAAAATTGGGTGCCAAATGTCAAAAGCTTCCATATCAAAATCCACATGTATCAAAGGATCAACATGTCTCCTCAAAGAGCCATGCAAAAATAAAAGAAAATTTGATCCAAAATCAAAAGAAAAATTAAAAAAGGCCACAAAGGTCCGTCAAAGAAAAAAATAAAATTCCAAGACCACAAAGGTCCATAAATCAAAAGGAATTTCAAAAGGCCACAAAGGCCTATCAAAGAAAAAAGGAAATTTTCAAAGACCACAAAGGTCCATAAATCAAAAGAAAATTTCAAAAGGCCACAAAGGCCCATCAAAGAAAAAGGAAAAAATCCTAAGACTGCAAAGGTCCATAAAGAAAATAGAAAAATCTCAAAGGCCACAAAGGCCCACAAAGCAAAAATCAAAGTCAAAAGTCATGTGGATTCTTAAAAGTCTCATAAAAGCAATGAAATCTAAATTGGCATCCAAATTTGCTAATCCAAAAGCTTCCTCCACTCCTCCATCTAAAAACCTCTCACCTTCCAAATCCATTTTTCCTCCATCACTCCACCACCCTTCAAGGTGTGTACCAATGTTGACCTTGCAATCCTTTCCATCTATTCATCAACAAGCCTTCCCACCTCCTATCCATTACCCAACATTCATCCCCATTATTCTCCTTTAATCCAAACCTTTGGATAAGTCCTTTGTTCTTCCATTGTACCTTTAATAGGCTAACATTTATGAGTCTAATTCCCATTTTCCATGGTTTATTAAAGGGATTTTTGGTCATGAAACTTGATGCTTAAGTCCTTCCATCTTTATATCATGCATATATTATCCTCCACATTTCCCACCTTTGATCTCAACAAGGTTAAGGATCTTCTTGAACATCATATATCTTATCCTATACACTCTATCCATATCTTCCATACCATATCCTTCACCTTATCCATATCCCATCATTCTTTATAGATACATCATTTCTTCTCATCCTTGGTCTTGATGAGGAATAGGGGAAAAGTACTTGGGCCTTGTGTTTGTATCTTATCTAGTTGATCTTGATCATCCCATTCATTATCATTATCCTAGCTTTCCTCCATTCCATATCTCCTATCTTATCAAAATCCATGTCATCATGTCCCTTTGCAACCTTGAATCTTATCGTGCAAATCATATTTGAGCCTAGTTGTAAAACATTATCCAATCCTCATATATTTTGTCAATCAATCATCAAAAATCATCAATCTTATCGTACTTAGAGGAAATCAGTGGTCCTAAATACTTAACATCATCACGCCTTATGGAATCAATCATTCCTGGCATTTTACTCAATCAACCATTATCATCTTTTGATAAGAGATATGTTGCTTGTGTGATATGTTTTGCAGTGAATCTTTCATTTTGATCTATCATTTATCCATGGTTGCATTACCTCTTTTGTGGGGCATCTTGTTTCTTCAATTTGTCATATCATATCATATCATCCATCATGCTTCCATTTATGCATCCATTATGCATCATAGCTTGATCCAGTGTTTGTATCATGATCTCCCCTAGTACTACTCAAAATTAGTTTTCCCTATCACATCGCACTGGGGCCATGTCTTGCATTGGATCAAATTTGTGTACATTCTTGAGGTCATAAATTCAAAAATACAAAAAAATTCATAAAATTGAAAATCCAAAAACATTTAGAAAATCAAAAATCCAAAAACATTCAAAACATATCAAAAACCAAAAACAGGTCAAAAAGTCAAAAAAACAAAAACATAGTCATCTTATCAAACTACGTCGTCTCTGAGATTTGAATGTAGGAAAGGTTGATCTTTGATCGCCCCTCAAGGAATTTAGGTCAGTCTTCTAGGAGTCTATCATAATAAACTGGCATTTTCATGTTTGTGTCTTCATCTTGTAAAAATTGGTCAGGTCGTCAGTCAAACTATGTGGTCTCTGCGTGTACAACGTAGGAAAGGCCAATCTGTTGATCAGCCCCAGAGGCCATAGGATAGGTCTTTAGGTTAGGTTTTGGTCATCATGGTTGTGTCTCACCCTGGATTGCGGACAAAATCTTTCACTCACTGGGGGCAATAAACTTTGAGCTTGAACCAACGGAAAAACAACAATAGTACAACACAACTGAAAATAATGATCATAGTGCAACTCAATGTTGAACATCAATCACACAAAAAAAAATGCATCAACCATCCAAATCAAAAATCCTAATCAATCAAACCAAAAACAAACTTCAAAAGGATGATGCTCTTATGAATCATGGGTTTATCACGTTAAAAATAAATGTTCAATTGTTGTACTTTGATTTTTTCTATCATATCTCTAGAGGCCCTCGATGATGTATTAAACTAGAGGAGCCAGGAAGGAGTATGATTTTTCTTTGTTTGTTGTCTGTGAATTGATCATTATTACTACACAAATTGTTGTGGGATGTGCTCTACAAAGTATCACTAATGACATTCTGAATTTGCACAAGAAAATGGTTAACTCTTGCTTGTTTATGCAAGTAATACTCAGGTCATCTCAATTTAATTATACTTAGATGCTTGTGTTAACTTGCACTATCAAAAATAATGGAAGTAGTACTTAGGTCATCATGGTCTAATATACCATTGATGCTTGTACTCACTTTCAACATTTTAAAGGCCCGATGATGATAAAAAGCACGACAAATCAGCTATTGCGAATGAAAAATTTTGCATACGAGATCTGCATAGTTAGAGTAGATTGCATCCATGTTAGTTTTCATTTGTATTTATGGGATTTCCAAAGCTACACAACAATGATGTTTTCTCTTGCATTAAGGGATTGAGTACACTTGACATTGCCAAAAACACATCATTTTCATATAGTTACACATCACTTGCATTATCATCAATTAGAAAATATTCTCATTTAGTTGCATATCACTTGCATCATCATTGGCATACATTAGAAAACATTATAACATCATTCATCCATCCATACATCACATCATAATATTTTCATTGGAAAATACAAAAAGACACACATCTCATTTACATAATCAAAATCATTTCATTTAGTGGCATTAGGGAAATGGTTCACTAAGCTTAAATGAGTGAGTCTCTTCAAATTTCCAAAAGAATTGGGAAATATACCAGGTTTTGTGAAGCTTAACTTAACAAAGAATCAAATGACGACAACCTTCCCACAACTCTTGGAAGGTGGATAAATTCACTCATTTAATCTTAAGACCCTAGAACGCAATCATCTGCATAATCATTTGCATCACGTAATCATCATTCATCATTATAGAACATCACACATCATTTGCATCACATCCATACATAATCAATATGAACATCACACTTCATTACATATCATTAGTGCATAATCAAATCCATTTCACATAGTATAAAACATCATTTTAATTGCATCCCTATATGCTCAACATAATCATCACATGAAATATCATATCATCATTACATACATCACAAATAAATCATCACATAAGCGTCATCATTGCATACATCACATATAAACATCAACAAAAATATGCATCATGTGATAATTTCATGTACACATTCATTCATCCATTACATCATTTATTTGCATTAGAAAAGATCAAAAACATAAAATTCATCACATATCATTGGCATAATAAAATCCATCACATACATCATATAGGCATCATTCATAAATCATCATAGACTCGTAACACATCAGTTGCATCATCATTTGCATTCATATCATATCATATCATCATCATAAGCATCATAAAAACATAGAAATAAAATGCATCCATCATAGGAATCCATCATAAACATCATGTAGACACATAGATCAATCATCATCATTGCTGCATATCATATAAACCTCAAAATCATAATGTCAAAGTGTACAAAGATATCCAAGGGTATAAAGATATACATCAATATCAAAAATGGAAATGTATCATAATGTCTCAAATCAAGAGGTACATCATCAAGTCTTAGAACATTAACCAATCCTATATTGGGGCATATCAATCAATTAGAGAAGTCAAACCACATCACCCAATCAAATATGAATCCGCCTGCACCAGATGCGGAAATCCTCCTATGATCATAACATATTGCAAATCAACAATCTTATCAATCAATCCAACCTCGCCTATCATGAGGTTCATCAATAAATTCAACCTCGCCTATCATGAGGTTCATCACATCAAATCAACCTCGCCTATCATGAGGTTCATCAATCAATCAATGCAACCTCGCCTATCATGAGGTTCATCAATCAAATCAACCTCGCCTATCATGAGGTTCATCAATCAATTCAACCTTGCCTATCATGAGGTTCATCAATCAATTCAACCTCACCTATCATTGATCCTCACCTATCATGAGGTCAATCATCAATCTATCATTGATCCTCACCTATCATGAGGTCAATCATCAATCTATCATTGATCCTCGCCTATCATGAGGAAAATCATCAACATCCTATCATTGAACCTCACCTATCATGAGGTCAATCATCATCATCCTATCATTGATCCTCACCTATCATGAGGTCAATCATCAACTATCACATCAACATCATCAAATCAATCAGCTGAATGTGATCATCAAACATCAAACACAAGGAGGCAACATAAGGCATCAATTAATCAACTAATCAATCTAGCAAGCACAATCTTCTTTTTCAGGAGATAAATTGTTTATAGATCATAAAATCATAAAATCATCATCACATCATTGAAAAATCCTAAAAAAAAAACTCCACAATTCACCGATTTATCTCTTGAGGGGGCATATATCTGTAAGTACATGAAAAGCAACATCTGGGGCATCGAAAACTTTTATGATCATTGGTATCAAATTCTTTGAAGCAATGTGTAAACACATTACTTCAAAGAGGGGCAAAATGTATACACCTAAAATCGGTCATCACCTTTAATTAATTAAATACTAGTTATTTAATTAATATTTTGTTTACGTATAAATACATTCTCAATTTATTTATATTGTTCATTTTCTAAATTCTCTAAATCTAAATCATATTCTTCTAAATTAATTAAATAAACAAATTTCCATAAGCTTGTTTTATTTAATTAATCATCACTAATCTCAATTAGGAATTTGAGCACATGTCTACAACTTTTTTTGTACCACCTCACCCCAGTCACATGAAATTAAATAACTCTAATTTTTAATTGGAATTATCTTCAACTCATTTTAAAAATCACATGGCTCATTCCTCACACACTTCCACCAATTTTGGAGCACATGGTCTTCTCTTCCCACACTTGAATCTTCCATCCAAATGGCATGGTTCCCATTGGTCAAGAGATTCTTCCATCCAAATGGCATGTTGTCTTTGGTCAAGGGGACAACATCTTGATTCTCTTCATTTTCACCATCCATTCTTCTTGTTCAAATCTAGACCATTGATTATTGCCACCTCACTATATGCTTGGAAAAGGCTATAAATACAACCCTTGGGTATTGTATTTGATATCCACATTTGAAGTGAAGTTATCATACAGGTTTTATCATTGGAGCTTGGAGCATTTTGGAGTCTTATATCTAGTCTTTACATCATGTTTGCTTTGCATTTGCGTCTTAGCTTTAAATCTTGCATCATAGTTGCATTTTATGTCCTCCATTGCCTCATAGTTGTATTTTAGAATAGTTAGTTTTAAGCTTGCATTTGAGCATATGTAGAATCATATATAGATCATTCTAGTTCAATACCATAGCATCCACCTCCACTTGTTCATTTATCACTCTCCATTATCATTTACATCACATATTTTCATATAGGAAATGCATTAGTTTGCATACTAAATATCAAATCTTGTTTCCTAAGTTGTCATTTTTACAACCATTGTGCACATAGAAATTTGAGGGCCAAATGGTTTAATAAATCTTTAAGAATAGAGGAAAATGAGATGTTCTCAAAAGATTTGTTGAAATTGCTAAATAGAGTAGTTTACTTGCAAATCTTTGATATAAATTGTTTCATTAAGGTTTGTGTTGATACTAACTTTACACATTTCACACACACACAATTATGAATATCTTATCTAATGATATGAAATAAGCTATTTTTATTTTATAATCATGAATAATAGTGAACCTAATCAATATAATAATTAATAGACAAATTTATTTCTTTTCTATTTTATAATAAAAATAAATTTGAACTTTTTTTACGATTATCATTTGCATATCAATTTATCTAGTTGTATTGGTCAAAATATTGTATCAATTTTGATAATTATAATATTTATCTTCATAAATTATATATAATTACCATAACTACAACTTTTTTACACACACATAAATGTGTAGAAAAGAAAATGTGTATCAAGAATTGTGACGATTAAATATTTTCTTTGAAAAGTGTGACATATTTAAGAAGGAAAAAATTATAATTTGGGATATTAATTTTTTAAAAATTATATAATACATGTTATAAAATTTATTTCTTTTGCAATTTTGTTAATGTAGGATTTAATTTGATGATAATCTAATTACATATTTTTAAAGTAATTTTGACGGGTTTATGGATTTTAACTTTTTATGAATTTAATTTATATGAGTTTTAAGACATCATAAGATGGTTTAAATACATATAATTTTTTTATATCATATTAGTTGTAATAATTATAAAATAAAATAACCTATTAGTATTGTAAAAGTCAAAAATATATACTCGTAGACATCTAAATTTAATCACTCCCATATGATTAAATTTACTCCCTTTTCGTCTATCATATTAAATATTAATTTATTAAATTAATATTACACCTTTTATCTCATATCTGTAAACTATTTAATTTAATAATTAAATGCTTTATCTTTCACCTTCTTCCTCTCTAAATTAAATAAATACACCAATTTATTTAATTTAGTCATTTTTACCCTTTTTATTTAAAATCAATTTAAAATTCTTCATTTTCTCTCTCTTTGTCACATCCTCCATGATCTTGCTCTAATTTGAATTAATTTAATTAATTCATGATTATGACGTGCATCCTCTTAATCAAAGATTATGTCACATCCTCCTACATTTTCCACTTGCCTCTAATCTTCCATTAATTATTCTAATCCAATATTTGCACAACCTTAACCAAGGTCATTAGCCATATTTAGCACCACCTTTTTAGTCAACCTTTGCATTTACCTCTTTTTAGCATTGACCCTCTTTCCCATGTGAATTTTTAATTCACATTTATTTATCCTAGATCCTAAGGCTTCTAGAACCTTGGAATTGTCACATCATCCACATGTGACCAAGTCCCACCTTTTTGGAGCTCACCTTTTATCCTTTAGACTCTCTTAAGAATGTGAATTTTTAATTCACATTTATATTTTCAACCACCTCTCATTTTCCCATGGGGATTTTTGAGGAATTCCAAAATTCCTCAAATGTCCCTTTCATTCTCACTTGGGGACAACAAATCCCTTTTTTAGAAAATCTTCTCACTCCCCAAGGTGCTTGGAAGGTACTTGTCCTTCCTCCACCTCATGTACCTTTTGGCCACCTCACTTACACCTCATCTCCCCTTAGCCACTTCACCATCCACATGTCAAGATGTGAGGGCTTGTGAGTTCTCAACTCACCATAGCCCTTCATCTTGACCTTGTTGGATGAATCTTGACTGTTGAATTCTCTAGAAAATTCAAATTCTTCTATAAATACCCCCTCCTCAAGGGCATTTTCAACACTTTTTTATTTGAGCAACCTTATGCTGCCAATTTACATTCTCAAGCACTTGCTATCATTTAGCCATCCACTTTGATCATTTTTCACATTCAATCTTGCATCTAGCTACATCAAAAGCCATCCAAGGAGCACACAAATTCATCAAAATCAAGGGCCAACCAAGGAGTCTTCAACATCAAGGAAGGTATAATCGATTTACGTTTGTATTTCATCTCTTTTCCTTGTTTTATCACTCTTTAGGCTAATCATTGAAGTGTTCTTAGTATTTTATCATTTGCATTTTTAGTTACTTTACACATTAGAATAGGGTAAAATTCTAAGGTACACATTTTTGGCACGCCTGGTGGGACCCACAAATGGGTTCTTGCATTTAACCTTCATTTGTGATAAGTATTTTGTAGAAAAAGGTTGTAGAAGGGTGGAAGTGCCCTCTATTTTATTGCAGAAAGGCGGAAGCGCCCCTGTTTTTGCTGCAAAAGGGCGGAAGCGCCCCCATTTTGTTGCAGAAAGGTGGAAGCGCCCCTGTTTTTGCTGCAGAAAGGCGGAAGCGCCCTCTCTTTTACTGTAGAATGGTGGAAGTGCCCTCTTGTCTGCTACAGAAAGGTAGTCACGCCCTACATCTAAAATTTTTATTTTGGCTAACAGTTTGCTGCAGTTAGGCGTATACGCCATTTTACTTAAAAGATCTTTTCTAACACTTTCTTGTAGTAGGGCATACAACTTTTTTTTTTCAAAATCTGATAAAGTTTCCTGCAGTGGGGCGGATACGCCCTTTTATTTTTGAAAGGCTCTCTTCCTCTAACATTTTGCTACAGAAAGGCAGAAGCGCCCTCTATTTTTTTGTAGAAAGGTGGAAGCGCCCTTTGTTTTGCTGCAGAAAGGTAGAAGCGCCCCTGTTTTTGCTGCAGAAAGGCAGAAGCGCCCTTTATTTTGCTGCAGAAAGGTGGAAGCGCCCCTGTTTTTGCTGCAGAAAGGCGGAAGTGCCCTCTATTTTGTTGTAGAAAGGCGAAAGCACCCCTATTTTTCCGCAGAAAGGCGGAAGCGCCCCAAAACAACACAGTTTGGAAGGTAAAACAGTCATTTTAGCTTTGTTTTTGCTCTCATTTTTAGCTATTTTCAAGTAATAACCCTCTAACATTATTTTGGCGAGGATATTGGTGTTTTTTGCTAATGTTCTGTAGCATATTATGGCGTAATTGAGCAAGAACGAAGGATAAGATAGCTAACATTTTCTTGCAGGGCCATCTATTTGATCAAATTTTTGAAAAATTATCCTTGTTGTTTGCACATAGTCTAATTAGGGGGAAGTAACCTTTATTTATTGCTATGCTTGTCTACTATTGTGTCACCCAAGAGGGCATTAATTTGTTTTCACTCTCCCCTTGCACTTCGTGTGAGCCTGGGGAGTAGTTGGAAACAGTTAGTGTCTTCCTTTTTAGTGGGACTTGCTTGGGGATTTCATCACCCCAAGGGACAATTCCAACCACACGTACCAGCGAGGTATATAAAGGGGGGAGAATGAAAGTTGTACCCCAATCTAGTCACGTCATAATTGGAGGAGCGTCAAAGCTAGGGTGATACCTAGATAGATGTGAAGAGTTAGTCCAGGGCCTTCGATTATCTGTTGGGGTTCGACTCACTGCGCTTGTAGTGGGGTAAATTGTTCACGGTTGTGCCTCATGTACCGAGAGTATATTGAGGACTCCCTAGAAGCCTTGTGCATCCTAGATTAAGACCTTGCCTGGCCATACCCTTAACATTAATCATAGGATTGTGCTTGCTTGAAGTGTTTTCTTGTGAAAAACCCATAAAATCTTTGATACATTGGCCTTATTTTATCATTATGAGTCCTTGCCATAGCCATTACGATCAAAACCAAGATCTGTCTTACTGCAGAAAGGTGGAAGCGCCCTTTGTTTTGTTGTAGAAAGGCGGAAGCGCCCCCTATTTTTCTGCAGAAAGGCGGAAGCGCCCCCTATTTTGCTACAGAAAGGTGGAAGCGCCCTTGATTTACTGCAAAAAGTTGTCAACGCCCCTGATTTTTGCTGTAGAAGGGCGGATTTTCCCTCCTAAACACCCAAAATCGCCCCATTTGGATCTGTTTAGCCTCTAAACCATCATTTAACCATTCCCAACCATTACCTCATCATCCTAAGCCTCTGTTTTGTCACTCTAAACCTCCAAAAACCTCCTTTTGACCATTTTAAATCTCCATCTCATCATTCCACACTTTCGTTTAACCATTCTAAATCCCTGCTCATTCTCCACAATCATCTTCAATCCACCTGTTCATTCTAATTTCCTCATATTCCGTTCAAAGGTCCACACCATCACTTACTGAACATCATCATTTTACCATTTACATCACCAAACACCACTCATAACCAAACGGCCTTAAACTTGTATTACAAAGTGGTTACCCAAATTGACCATAGCACTTGGATTTGATTATTAGTCTTTAACTTTGACCCCAATCAATTCGCTTCCATCTCGAGGTGAATTCAGTGTTGTAAGCTATCATCCTCGGCCCAATCAATCCATTCCAATCTTAAGGTGGATTCAGTGTTGTGATCATCCTCTTAATCAATTTAAGCTCTTGGTCATTAAGAGTAACTTCCTTTGATTAAACTCAAGGTCTCCCTCATGTCTTTCATCATCCAATTGTACCCATCCAATCATCCAAATCTATCAAAACAAATCATTTGACCAAATTGTCTAGTCAATCAAATCACATCCGTTCAACCAATGCAATCCTATTGACCTTAATAATCCAATCCAATTCGATCAAAATCTGATCTAGCCAATCAAAATATGATCCCATCAAAATCCGATCCAATCCAATATATCCAAACAAAATCTAATCAAAATCCAAATGCTATCAAAATCACATCTCATCCAACCACAATCAAGTCATTCGTCGAAAACATCTCTGTAATCCACCCATAGCACATTTGCATGCCCGTTCAAACTAGGTCACAAGTTAAGAGACAAATGGAACAACAAGAAGGTCAAAATTCCCAAGCAAACATGTCTCAAGACCTTAATAACAATACAAATCCCACCAATGGTGCAAATATTGCTCAAGATCCTAAGAACCTCCCACAAGATCCTCATAATGGTACTTCATCGCACTCTAACACCGAAAATCAGAACAACTCACCACACGATGAAGAGAGTATGGCTAATCAACCTGAACTCACACTTGAGGAACATTTTAGTAATCCTGCCAATGCACAAATGACTGACCGCCTGTTTGAAAAACATGGGGAAGAAATCTTGGCCCACCTAATTGAGAAGGGTTTCGAACCCCCCTCAGGTGTTGACTTGTCCAAATATAGGGGTGCCCCATCTAACGTACTCCAAGGGTCACAAAATGCACCGGAAGGTTCATACTTCCCCAATGTTCCTCCAGTTGAGGGTTGGCATCAACCTGAATTTGGCAATGCCATTCTTTATCAGGTTAACTATCCCCCACACGCTTCGACCTCAGTTATGGGAGGTCCTCAAGTGTCTGATCCCAATAATCCT
>VDFB02367423.1:0-12855 GCA_007258455.2 Sequoia sempervirens
AGGCTTCTTCCAACATCTAAAAAAGTGTCTCTCATTGCTTCTATCAAGAGTTTTTCACCACCAATCCTTTCATTGATACCACTATCCCTATCACTAACCTTGATAATTCATCATATAAAATCCCTAATAAACATCAACAAATGCATGAATCATTGAAATTATTCTAAAATAGTGATGCTATCACTAAATTCATTGGATTTCAAGATAATATTCCCCCCATGGGACTATAGCTTCAATTTTGGAAGTGATTTAGATGCACAAACATATGAAGTAGAGAGTATACAAGAATCCAAGAATCACAACGTTGTAACCCATTGGCATGTAATACCAAATCAAATTTAGATCAAAAATTAAAATAGAAAAAAAATGAAACATAGGCCCACCAATAAAAAAGGAAGACCAAAAATTATATGGGTCCTAAAGAAAAAGGAAATGATAAATCCAAGTTGAACATCCAAATCCACATCTCCAAAAGCTAACACCATCTCAAAATCCAAAAATCGTATCTCCTATCCCAAGATCAAAACCATCAATATAAATCCAAACATCTCCACCCTAATTTTAAAAATTGTAAATCCATTTGGATCTCTAAATCCAAAAATTGACAATCCAAAAATCTCATGTCCCAATCCCAACATCTAAAATCCCATACACTAAAATCTCACATCCTAATCTAAAGCTTCAAAATCCATCATAGTGTGTGAAACTATTATTCCTAGTTCCCCTTGGTACCATTATATTTCCTCATGCCTCCACCATCCCATCCTTCCATCCACCATTTTTCCACAATAGAATCCATTTTCCTACATATCATACACCTTTAAACTAAGGTTTTTCCTAATACTCAGTGTCCTCCATCCAACCCGTCTTCTATTTCCCTTGATAGCATCCTACAACATCACCTGGATATGATTATATCATGTTTACATTTTTAATAATCCAACTTAGCAATCAATAATGTTTCTACCAACATCTATGAGTGCAACAACAATTGACTAGTCCATTTGAAGCAGTTATTCAACAAGGGATTTTATTAACTCACCATGGAAATATATACTTGATTCCAAGTATCCCAAATAAAAATCCCTATCCCCCATCCAAAATCCAATCCATCAATATTAAATTCCAATATATATCCATCTCATCCCAACATTGAAAAATAAGAAAAATCTAAAAATCCAAAAATTATAAAGCCAAAAATTTAAAAAGAAGAAGAAAAGATAAAAATCATTAAATGGTGAAACCATTCCCATGGTACCTTAGAAGAATGTCACAATGAAAACCTATTATTGGGAATCATACATAAATATGCTATCTACAAGTACCCTACACTTAGGAGCAATATTTTCCCTTGCTATCTACCCCACCCTATCGATGCCCATTCATTATAACTTCTTATCTATCCAATCATATCCACTCCACATTCCTCCCAAATTTTGGCCTTGATAAGGGTAGAGGCATAATATCAAAATGCATGCTTTGGACGTCTCTTGATGTACCCAATATTTTGCACCAAATTCTACCACATTTCATCACAAGAATTATATAACAACATCATGAGTGGTATATGTAGAATGAGGTATGCTATTTATATATGGTGTAGTCCTTGGAGATCACATCTTGAATCCTTTAAACATCCATCCTCAACCCCTCCATCCATCAATTCAATCCTAGTGTATATTATCATCGAGATATATCATTCCCAATCCTCACATTATTTTTAAGATATGTCATTCCCATATCAACCTATCATCACCATCACAAATCCATCATTGATATTTAGCTTGATTAGGGGTAAAAAATTGTTTGTCTTCGTATCCTTTGTGCATGATTACTTTCCTTCTTGTGTGTTATCATTTGTTTTCACTTGTAACAATCCTTGTAGCGTATCTTTATAAAAAATTTATGGTCTTATATATCATGGTCCCATAGGTCATATGATTTTATGTGACATTTCACTGCTGAATTTGACTCCATTTTCTGACAAACGTTCGTCGGTCATTCGACAAACATTTTTCAGAAAATCAACGAATTGACGAAAAAAAATTCGTCGCCATTTTTTCGTCAAAATTCCAACAACGAATTAAACGTCGAAATAAAGGCACAGATTTGTCGATCGTCGGCATCATAAAATGACTCAACTGTTTGTCAGAATATCGACGAAAACCTCGTGTATCCATTGATGAATTACAACCAAAATGCAATTGCAATGGCTCTTCCAAAGCATTGAAACAACACCAGAAGTTCATCACCATTTCAATGAAATGGGCAAGGAGTTACGATGAAGCCTTTGTCGCAACTATAGCAACTTCGTCGGACCTTTTCGGTGATTCGTCGGTGGCCTTCATCGAAATTGCGACGAAACAATGCAATTTTTTTTTAAAAATATTCATTGAAATGTACCATCGCGGAGACTCTTGGCGATGAACACCGAAGCCAACCCATCGGTGAGAGATCAATCATCGGCATAGGATAGAAAACTCACTCCGATAGTCCATGTCTTGCCGATGACTTCCGTCGGCAAGATAGATCCAATGTCACACCGATCTGACCTCTTCAGGAGTTTTAAATAGACCTACACCATGTCATCACGGAGACTCTTGGCGATGACCATCAAAGCAAACCCATCGGTGAGAGATCAATCATCGACATGGGATATAAAACTCACTCCGATAGTCCATGTCTTGCCGATGACTTTCGTCGACAAGACAGATCCAATGTCACACCGATTTGACCTCTTCAGGAGTTTTAAATAGACCTACACCATGTCATCACAGAGACTCTTGGCGGTAATGTTGAAGCCATTACATGGAGTAGAGATGTCATGGAATTACATGATAGAAAACTCACTCCGATAGTCCATGTCTTGCCGATGACTTCCGTCAGCAAGACAGATCCAATGTCACACCGATTTGACCTCTTCAAGAGTTTTAAATAGACCTACACCATGTCATCGCGAAGACTCTTGGAGATGACCATCGAAGCCAACCCATTGGTGAGAGATCAATCATTGGCACATGATAGAAAACTCACTCCGATAGTCCATGTCTTGCCGATGACTTCTGTCGGCAAGACAGGTCCAATGTCACACCGATCTGACCTCTTCAAGAGTTTTGAACACTGCTGGTTATTAGCAAGACATTCTGAGGGTCTCGCCGATTAAACAAGTGTCTAAGAGCAAGTAAACAGATGGAACCTATTAGTTTTCTTATTTTGGGGTTATTTAAATCATATAATAGATACCATCTTCTTGTGTATAATGTACTTATATTCAGATTTGAATTCGAGACCAATTATCATTGCACATTCCATTTTACTTGGACAAAGTATTCTATAAGCAATATATTGATAATGACAAATGATTTATTGTGTTTTACAACTCTACCTATCATCATAGTTCTACTATTCCCCCCTAGAGAATCCTACAAAGACAAGTTTACAATACCAAGTCAAATAAATGAAAAAGACTTACATCCATACAAATTAAATGATTATTCTCACAATGGCAATTGTCTAATCACAACAAAAATTCCATGAAAGGTTATCCATGCTTCATAAGAGATGACTGATCATACATACGAACTACAAGATGCATAGAAAAAACATTACACTTGAGAACAACCAAGGGCTAACAAGGGAAGGAGTTAAGAAACGTCTGAATTGAAGAGAAAATGTGTAGGGAAAATGCTGAGTAGTGTCAAGAGAACAGAGCTTGTAGAACATATTCTTGACCTAATCAAGCTCTTGAACAACTTAAACAAAATTAAAATACTAACACATACATGAGACGTAATGAACTTCCAATATGCTATCTTTTTCATTAATGCAGAGGTAAGTAAAGGAGAAATAATTATAATTGTAACACTATTCATAGTCCAGTAAATTATGTTCGTAATTTGTGTTCAATGGACCTCAGTTTTATCATTATATTGCCCATCTAATACCATATTTTAATCTAGGGTTCAACTATCTCAGATCTAAAGAAGCACCTTCAATTAACCATTAAAATTACTATAAAATAAGGTAAGACTTTTACTTGAGAAAGATTGGGTACACTTGTAGGATTAAAGTTCTCGCAATCATCAGGATTTATTGGCACACAGACACAACCTACAACATATGAAGTAATGGATGACTACAAGTTAGTGAAATGGTCCTTAATATGTGACTAGTTTACAAATTGATTGGTAGAAAATAAGGTTACAAATAGATCTACATGAAAAATTATGAGGACAATCTACTGTAATCATCAAAATAGATGAAAAGTGCAAAGGAAAGAGCCAAGCTACATCTCTAGAGCCTAAAAAAAACACATGCAAGAAACATAAAAAAAAGAACAAACCAGTTTTTGGATGAATACAAAATGGTGCCTTCAACAAGTGATTCATATGCTTTCACACCTGACAAGACATTAAGAAGATTTTAGTCTTCCTCTGTGAAATTAACTATACGAGAGAAAAAACCCAAAAGTGGCCTTCATACCTCCATGTCTGGCAGGGTAGGTATAAGAGAAAAAATTTCCCTCAATGCAATCTTAGAAAAATATCAATGTGTGTGTAGGTTTGTATTACTCAAAATATCATTTCACTACCTAAGGAAAAATACGAAAGTGATGTTTTAAATTTCAATCTTCACATAGGCTCCTTATTGCTACACATGCATATACAAGCATTATTCGAGCTCTAAACTATTCAAATATTAAGGATTTAATTAGCTATAAGATGGAAAGTTGTTTTTTAGACATAATCCATCATCTTTTACATATCTTTATTCACTCCTAGCGCTTCAGATAAATTTGTGTAAATGAGACAGAAATGTGAATCTTTTATGATAAAGAAAATTCTTAAAAGGAGGGGAGAATTAGGGGGCAGAATGCTTGAATGTATAGCAAAGTAGAATTTTGATCATTATGACTAAACGAATCTTAAGTTTGAAGCATTAAATATCATTTTACAACATTATGATCAAGAATGGTATGAGAGTAAGAGAAACTTTTGCATACCTGCAGATGGTACAAAATTTCATGGTTAAGTGGAAGCCTCCCATCAACAACCAGATCCAAATATCCGTGTATCTATCTCAATTGAGCCTCTAAACCGTTCAGAGCTGTTAATTTTTCCACTAACCTATTATGCACAAAATTCAAATTTTAGAGTTATGTCACCACTAAAAATAGAAGAAACAGAGCTTTGAAACCAAATCCATGCACAACACAATGTGGTATTCATACAAATACATACAAACAAACTAAACTCAGAACATTAGAATGGAAACAACTTCAAATTATGATGCAAAGCATGGATTCAGGGTATAAAGAATCATTTTTCTGCTACCATATGAGTGAAGAGGTGCTTTCTTTCATCTTTGCATATTGGTTTGATGCTTCAAACGATGCATTTCTTATATTGAAAAGTGCATTACCTTATTGAGCTTCTCTTTGTTTCAAGAATAGTTTAATATTCTCTACTTAACAGGGTCAACCACGTGACGGTGGAAGCTCATTTCCCCCCCCTCCCCTCACATCACTCTCAATTCCCCATACCCAATCATATAACATTAATAATTCATTTATCCATTAATAACATATAACATTCATTCATTAACATATAACATTCATTAATTAGCATATTCACATTCATTTGTTAACATATAATATTCATTCTTTCAGTTTTTACATATTATAAAAAAATATGGTTGTCATGATATGATTACAATCACTTTTTTTTTGTTTCTTTTTTAAAGCTAAAAAAATCTGAAGTGGAGTATCATTTTCTAAATCATCTGTCCCCCCTTTAGTTGTTCTACCCTCTGCTCATGATCTTATTATGCCTGATGATGCGCTCATGACGTGGATGCCATTGCAAGGGGGGGTCTACTGCAATAACAAAGAAATGTTAAACTGATATGTTCTATTATTATTGTTAAAAGTATTTCATTAATTAAAAGAACATTAGAGTGGTTCTCTTTATCAATGGGTCCACATCATGTTCTGAACCTGTTATAGACTCATGCTCCAATCTTTGAACACCCTCTAAATTGATCATGGATTTAGGCTTACAAAAGGTTACGGTAATTAATACACCAATTGAAATTAAATATGTTAAAGAACATGAGAGTGGTCCTCTTTGTGATGAGGGGCCACATCATGTTCTTGATCTTCTCTAACTGATCATGCTCAACGTTGATCACACTCTACATGCTCTAAAGTTGAAACATGAAAGGTTACATTAATTAATACACCAATTGCAATTAAATATGTTTAAAAGAACTTTAGAGTGGCCCTCTTCACCTAATGGGGCCACATCATGTTCCTGATCTTCTCTAGCCCGATCATGATCAACATGTTGATCATGCTCTACATGCTCTAAAGTACTGGGATGCACACCGTGACCTTCATCTGTAGGTTGTGCTCCACCCTCACCAGGCTGCATTCCAATGTCATGTGCAGTATTATCATTGCTTGAATGTTTAGAAAAAATAGGCATGTAATTACTTTATGGTGGAAATTAATATTGAATAGATTGCACAAGTATTCAATTTTAAATAAACTTTATCGAGTTTATTTACTTGCGTGTCGGATGCAGTGGAAGATTGTGTTTGCCCAGTCAAGACTCTTAGGCATTCAGCCATGGCTCCATAGCCTTGCTGGAAGGAAATCTTCAGGTCCTCTTATGTGGGAACTCTGTTGAATTCAGAGCCCTACATTTTTGCATAAGATTATGAATTTTGCTTCTATGGTGTGATAAAACCAAAATTGTTTTCAATTTATTATTTGGATACAATATTTCATTTATTGATACTTACAATTTGTGCAGCTAATTTCATATAACCACTAGAGTCAAGTTTGTGCTGCCCATGTTTTTCTAGTCTTTCCTTTGTTGCCTTCGATTTGTCGGGCAGCCTATGAAAAGTTTGAAATATGTTAGATTATGTAAAAATAAAGAGTAATCAGTATATAATTACAATGTTGATAGTATCACATACCTTCCTTGGCCCAGTGGTGTTTTTCCTTTTTTCTTTTCAGCCTTCTCCTTTCCATCCAACACCAGGTCCTTCCATTCCATCTTTGGAATCATGGGGGGATGCTCGTACTTTTTTTTCTTCTCTAAATGTGACCTATATTGGTCCCTCACATACTTTAGATAGGTACCAACTTTCTTAAGGACCTTGGTTCGGTTGAATGTTTTATCATCGAAGAGCACAACTAAACGGTTAATGAGTTCATATTTTAAATCTTTTTTTTGGTATTCCACCATGTACGTATGGCGGGCCCGAAGAGCTCCAATGTAATATCACTTAGATGTTTATAAAAAACATCATTTCCTGCAAAATGATCATGGGATCAATAGTCTAAAAAGAGTGATCAATAAGTAAATTTCAATTGGATTATATATAATAATAATTAAAACATTTTAAAGTACTTGGGACCTTCTCTATCTTTATGGGAACGAAATCCTCGGTCACCACAAATGTGACCAGAAATGTTGCCATACTAGTAATACGGGAAGATCCACGAAATGCTGCTAAAATATCACCAGTGCTAGTGGCCTCTGCATCCCCAGGTACATGTCCTGACGGATGTTCTGGCATGTGTTCACTGCCAGAGGGTGCACTAACGAATGCCTGCATGGTATGTGTTGCCGACATTTCAAACAAAAATATAGGCACGGATGATGGGGTTAGATGATATGATGTATGCGCAGGAAGATCAGGATGGACACTTGTACCAACCCATACTCCTCAGGCATCACTTGCAGTACCCTGATCATGGCCAGGAGCATCATGAGGACGCAAAAAATCCTGTAAAAACAACACATATTTTAGTTCATGACATAAAAGAGTAAAAAATATAAAACCATTAATGAACTTATGTTATAATTAAAGACCTCATGACAACTTACTTGCAAGTTTTGTGATCTCTCAGTCAATATTTTAACCCTCTCTCTTATCTCATCTGTTTGAGGCACTATGAATAACAACTTAAGGATTTCTTCATTGCATTTTTTTGGGTCTTCCTTATTATATCAAGAGGGTTTGTTGAATAAGCGATGTCATCATCACATAATATTGACTGCACCTCCCTATGGATGCTCTCTTCTACTGCTGGTGCCTTTCCTCGATCAGTCGACCTCCCTATGGATGCTCTCGTCTACAACATAATAATAAAAAAATTTGCTCGTATCTAATTTGTACAATTACAATGAGGTAAACCTGTCGAGTAGAAGCACATGAAGATACATCGCGATCTGTGCTCTGGGCCAGATCCTTCTCCGTACAATCAATGTCTTGCTGTGACAAAATTAAATATAAAAACATTACCCGAAATGGAAACCAATAAACTACGAAAAAAACTATAGAAGAATAAAATGGGTATATTTAGGTCATTGAGGTGGAGGTTGGAGTAAAATGGTACATAGTACGTACCACCCCATAGTAACTGTGTTTGTAACTACGCAATTCAAATTGTAATCAATTAGCAACTCTTCGCCTACAGTTATTGATTTTATCGCACATACGAATACACAGTTTCCCTCGCACACCTCAAATATGCAATTGGGTTGCTTATTTGTTGACCCAGGTCATGTATTGTTTATAAACCCTGCAATATTCCCTGATGCTTTTGGCCTTCCATCAATGTACATAGCCACTCCTTTATTTTGATCCTTATCTTTTAGCTGTATATAATTTGCTGACAGTGCATACCTACACATACTTTATGTATATTGAACTAGTTGCATCCAATCTTTGTAACTGTAACAGGGTTCGACATACTCCATCAATTTAGTAACTTTTTCATAACAAACCTTTATGCCATCCATGCAAAATAGGCCCAAACCATGTAATGACAATGGTGCTATGCGATATATCCTCTCGTTGAGACAAAAACCAGTGTTTATTGGAGGAAGTTCCTTGGGTACCCATTATTTCCATAGATGTTTGTACCTCAAGGGCACCTCGACGTCGCCTATTCTCTCATCATCATAAGAACATGACGCCCCTTCAGCAAAAAAAATTCCATGCTTTTACAAAATTTTCTTCTAATATTTTGACCTCTAGTTGATCTCCCTCTTTTAGACATACTACATATCTCGCTTTCCTCTTATCTTCCTGAATTTCCCTTGCTCGAGGAAGATAGATTTGAAAAATACCTATTTGGTGGTACCTGCACTCATAAGGATGCTGGATGAAGTTCTTTCATGGTGATGTGATCCTAAAGTGACATTATGATTAATCTATCATTTCATCGCTAGAATTTCACAGGTTATAAGGTAATCAAGTCTTGATAGATTTCAAGTTATTGTTACTACCGTCCAATTGTGTCCATCACAAATCAAATCCACTTAACGTTTTAACTCCCAAACTTTGTAACAAGTGTTAAATGTGACTATGGTCCACCAGTTACACAACCAAGGCCTCAAATGTATTCTCTAATTGTAATCAAAAGACTTTTTCTCTTCATTCAAGTAAATAAACTTGAAGGGAAACACCACCAAGTTGTTTATTGGACACCTACATGACTAAAAATAGCAGCAAATTTACATTTAATTTCCATATGTCTAAGTGGTTAACGGGGAGGGAGTGTGTACTAGGCCTGGTTAAGTCATCACAATTTTATGCTTTGGCAATAATTTTTTAAAGTCATCTTAAATCTTCCTATGTCTAATTGCTAGGAGACTTTTGGTATGTTTTAAGGTAGGATGACTGATGAAAGAGCCCAAAGAGCCTTTCTCCATGGTATCCAGGTACACATAGCAGCAATCTTCTCTTATACGGTTGGACATGATTTAAAGAACTTAGCTAGGAATTATTCATTTAACCTAAGTTTTTCTCATAATGCCATCATTGGAAAAGTATGATCAAATTCTTCTATTATGAAGAATTGGTCTATGTGCCTCTAGTAATCACTATAAATGTTTGTAAGGATAAAATGACTAATTGCATCAGGTAGGAGAGAATCAACTTTGAGTTCTTCAAAGATTATATTCCTCTATTCATAATTTTAAAGGGTTGTGTGTGGATGAGGTTATCACTACCAAGAAGGGAGGAGACCTTTCCCTTTGATGGAACTTCAAATTTTTTCTCTTTGTGTTCCATTTTTATCTTTCCTTATGTCTTTGGTCATCTATGGTGTTTGGGAAAAGCCTAAGGTTGGGGTTTTACCTTTGTCTTCATGTAAAACCCTAGTGTTTATCTTATGCCTTGGGTGAGATCTTTTGGGTAGTTACTTTTTGGAATATCACAAGGTGGTCCAATTGGCTGGTGACATGTGTGCTTTCTGGCCCGATGCTTGTTTTCTCCTTTTTCTACAAGAAGGATTTCAAGGCTAGAAGTATGGGTTATCAAGTTAGATATTTTTGGTCGAGTCTAGATGAAGTTGTAGAGCAAATTGTAAAGTCTGATGGTTTTAGGGAAAATGCAATTTAGGTTTTGAGTCATTCTGTACTAGGTTTTGAATTCATGCGGATTTGATGTTTTATGACAGTACTGGCATTTGAATTGATATGATTAATTTGAACTCATGTCTCTCCATTGTACAAGCATATCTAAATTTTGAATAAAATGATCAGGGGTTGTTTCCTTCATCTCACTGTTGTGGTGTGTATGATTCTTGTTTTGGCTTTAATTCAAGGAATCAATTAAAATGCTTGAATGGGATTGTAGGTGGATATGTTCTGTATAAGGATTTGATAAGTAGTATTGGGTTAGAATACATATTGATGAGATTGTAAAGCAATGTTATCAAGGATCTTATATGTTATGTGTTAAATCTGTCATAAACCCTTAGATGCTTATAAATTTGACTCCTCCAATAGATATATGGCACTGATCTAAGTTGTACTTATTTTTATGGTTCAATATTTGTTTTCCTTTACCTAGAGATTGCTACAAATTGCAAATCAATGACTATCTTATACTGTGAAATATTGTTGTAGTTATCTCATGCTCCAAATAATTGATATTATTAATAAACAACCAATTCTATTCGGTATTATCCTATTATGTTGAGCTATTAAATGAGATTATTTGTTGTTGTTAATGTTGTTTATGATGATGGTGGAGAGGTTGTAAATGCATTAAGGGATCTCCCTCCCGGGTCTTGCAGATCCCAAAGTGTAGGAGGTCTTTAAAATCCTCGTCAGTTGGTCCAGGTCCTTCGATTTTCCCTTTATTGGAATTGGAAATTTCATAGGTAGATTAGAAGATCAACATGCTTACCATAAAAACAACCAACACCTTGCATATGTTTGTGGTGGAGGTATTAAAGAAGAATTGTATGCCTCTATTTCCATTCATTAGATCTACCTTAGCCTAGCGTATACTTGGGCTAAGTCTACAATTGCTTCAGACTCATGCGATGAAGGATATGTGTGATGAAATCCTAAACCTCAACCAAGATGTGGAAAGATTATGGGAGTTTTGCCAAGACCTGAGGCTGGTCGATAAAAATGTGAAAGACTAAGCTATTTTATTTTTTCTGTCTTATCTTATACCATGTACTAGAATGGGGGTGCCAAACTTACAGTACTCATTGCCCCTTGGTCGTCGATTTTCCTTGAGTGCCCTCAACCTTCTCCTCGGCGCTGGTATTGACCTTGTTTTCACTCCTCCAAACTCTTCCTCGACGCTGATATTGACCTTGTTTTCACTCCAAACTTTTCATCAGCGCTCGTATTGACCTTGTTTTAACTCCAAACTCTTCCTTGGCGCTAGAATTGACCTTGTTTTCACTACTCCAAAATCTTCCTCGGCGCTGGTATTGACCTTTTACTTCTCCAATTTGATGAGCTACAACTTTGGTTCGTTAGGTTTTACAATATACTAATTAAATTGAAAATTTTGTATACATTTAGCTAGGTTTTAATATTCTGATATAGTTAAGTATATATTAGCTATATTTTACATAATAAATAATATAATTATTCAACTTATTATAATTATATATTATATTCTTTTAAAGCAAAATTATTAATCATTATAAAATTATTATAGTGTAATTAATAATAAGTATATTTTTTTATATATTACAAAATATAATTAATATAATATATAATATATATTTAATATAATAGTAAATATATATTAATATGAGAGAGAGAAACTAAATTTTGATTGGTTGTTTCATGTCAACAATCCAAGGATGTCATGTTTCCTTGGGGAGTTATGCTCAAGGTAGCATGCCATTTGATTAAAGATATGATAATTCTCCTTTAAGACCTCTTCAATGTACCCATTGCACACTTAAGGAGACAAAGATAAATATAGGGATGAAAATATAGAGAGAGAGGGAGATAATGACAAACATACAAATAGAAAGGGAGAAAAAGAGATAGAGAGAGTTAGAGAGATAAAGAGATAAGGATGAATAGATAGAGATATACGGAGGGTGATTGATATATCTCTCCCTGTCGCTCTCTATATCTCTATATCTCCCACTATCTATGTCACTCCCTCTTCCTCCCTCTATCTATTGAGCTATCTCTCCCTCTCCCCCATTTCTCTCGTATTCACTCCATCTCTCCCTCCATATCTCCTACTCTATATGTCTATCTCTATTTCTCTTTTTATCTCCCTCTCACTCCTCTCTCTATCTCTTTCTATCTATATCCCTTTCTCGCCCTCCCCCTCTCTATCTCCCCCTCTCTATCTCTCACCATCTCCCCTCCTATCCCCCTATCCATTGACTCTCTATCTCACTCTCTTTGTCTCTTTTATATATCTCCATCTCTTTCTCTTCCCATATATCTCTATCTCTCTCTCTTTCTCTCCCCATCTATCTCTATCTTCCCATATATTAACTAAGAAGCCATGCAAGCATACAATAGTATATGTTGGTAAAACTATAATAGTGTTTTA
>VDFB02367424.1:0-22576 GCA_007258455.2 Sequoia sempervirens
ACACACACAAGATGTATGGTATAAAGCAAAAAAATAAGAAACAAAAACATACACTATCAAATTTAAATTGAAGATAAGAAAAAGATACATGGCTCTATAGGAAAGAAAGTTGTGTTATGCTCAGTGGTCATGGAAGACACAAAGGCTCCATAGACAAGTAAGTTGTGTTAAGCTAGGTGGCCTTTGGAAAATATGCTCACAAGGGATAGTAGAAACTTTGGTTGTCCATTAGGTGAGCCCCCAAAAAGTGGCTAAGTGAGAAATTCATGTCTTTTCATAGGCTCTCATTGTACTAACCAAAACATGATCAATATGCTTTGCTAAACAAGAAATGTCAAAATGCTAATGCCAATTTCAATAAATTAATGCTAATGTAAATAATGTCAATTTCAATAAAAATAATGATAATGTAAAGGTCACACTTACTAAGAGGTATATGCCATCATCACTAAAAAAGGAACATGCAAATAACGAGTGGGAGACAATATGCCCCCCACTTAAAATGTCAACATACTTTCTATGTTGGTATTTTAAGTAGAAAGAGAGGAAGAGGTGATCCTTGAAAAGAATTCACACCTCATAAACTAGTTATCCTTGCCCCCCAATCATAGATACAGGCAACCACCAAGAAATATCATATTGCTACCAAGAGAGATATAGGTACACCTAAAATTGTACTACCATGAATAGGAATGAGCAAGACACATAAAGCTACTAATGCCACATAGTGATGAGCAACATCATAGGATGAAAATTAGAATTAATTAGAGGAACTAGGTGCATCAACACAAGGAAGAGAACCACAATGTTTAAGATGTTGAATTTTTTCACTCAAAGCCTTACATTTATTAGTAGAATGACCATGAACTCTATGATATGCACAAAATGAACTCTTGTTGTACCATTTCTTTCATTTTTTTGGAGGGAGAATAATCAAGCAAGATTCAAGAAGCATTTACAAGATAGTCTCTTGATTAATAATAGGGAATATTTCTTTCTCGTCACAAAATTCCATAAACATAGTAGATGACAAGGCATTAAATGAATATGGAGAAAGAGGTGGTAAACCTATATCTTTCTTGAAAGAGTATGGTATAGATTTCACTTGTTCTCTATAATTTTGCTCAATTTTTTCATTATATCCATGCTTAGAAAGGTATTTGTATTCATGACCATAACATTCTTTGAACTCAGATGAAAGGGTTTTATGCTTTGGAGAAGGATTGGCTTCTTCACGAGAACACAAATCCTTTTTGAGTTTCTTAAAGTTACACATCATCCTCTCATGAGGAATGGGAATTGGAGGGGCCCCATCACCACCATGGGGTGATGGTGTTGACGTAGAACCAAGTTGAGTACATGAAACACAAGATTGTTTAGATGCAGATTGTGAGATTTTGTACTCTCCCATAAAGGAGGGCGTAAAATATAATGAACCCCAATTTTCACTAAAGATTTTTGTTGTAGGTGAAATACAATTAGGATTAACATCAACTTTTATAGGTTCTACTTTTGAGGTTGGAATGAAAGTATTAGGGGAGTTGAAAGTGTTAAGACAATTTTGAACTTGTCATTTATATCTTCGTTCATCTGCTTCAACTGTGTATATCTTGTTGTTGTATTCAAATTTCATCTCACCGTGAAGAGTAGATGGGAATCCTTTTATAGCATGAATCCATGGTCTCCCTAGGAGAAGGTTGTATGAAATATGTCCTAGCATGATATGGATATGGGTAGGAAAAACTATAGGTCTGACCTCAATAGGTAATGTGATCATTCATAATGGTTTCCTATTAACATTGTCAAAGCCACAAATATTAACATCATTAAGTTGAATAAGCCTCTTGTCCACACCAATTTTATCTAGGAGATCAATGCTACAAATATTAATACCTGCTCCATTGTCTATAAGGGTGTGCCTAATTGTAGTTTCATTAATGATCACCTTTATCATCAAGGCTTCATTTTTTATTTTGAATCTCAAGTGAGGGTAAGTATCATTGATTGAATATGATATCTGAATTTGTTACTTGAATACAAAGGAGGTTGCTACATCATTCAATTTCAAGGAAGATTGGATATTATTCATCTACAATAATTCTTAGAGCATCCTATTATATGTAAGTGATGTCTTTGTTAAATATAAAAGGGAGATGGTTATATGACAAAATTTCTCAACAAGATCATTTTATTTTCCACTATGTGAAGCCAAATGAGGAGCAATAGGCAAGATAGGTTGAGGCATGGTAATGATGTAGGTATGTGAGCAACGGTATTGTAACTTGGTTGCTATGAAACATTGTCATTATCAAGTTGTCTTGCAAAGTTCAATAAATCTCTTGGTTGCCATGGTTTATTTTTAGGTGGTTCTATGATGGGAGGTGACTTAGGAGGCTCACTAATTAAAGGAGATCCAATTTGTTTAGTCATAACCTCAATTGAGTTACCTAGATGACTTTCTAGTGATGGAGAATCTAATATGAACTTAACATCTTCATCTATTCCATCCATCTTAGTGTTTTTTGAGACAAATATAGCATTAGAAGAGAGAGAAACAAGATTCTCATGACACTCAATAATTGGGTCTTCAAACACCAAAATACATTCATCACAAGTAGGAGAGGTAATGGGAGAAGAGCAACTATGATTGTCATGATTGTCTATGCTTTCATCCTCTTGTTTCAAAGATTTAGTGGATGATCTAGGTGAGATGAAGTCCTCAAGGGCTTCATCTAACATGTCAAATTCATCACAACTAAAGGTTTTGAATGATATGCTTTCTCCAAGGTTAACCATTTAGCTTTTATTTTTTTGTTTTCTAATGTTTGCAAGATGTAAATTAATCTATCTAATGACACAATGATGTTGAAAATGAACAAAAAGTACAAAATATAATACTAAATTTAGATAAAATATGTAAGAAATTTTTTCCAAAAATGTTGCAAGATCTAACTTAATGAGTAATATTTTGAATGCGCTAACAAACTATTTCAAAAATTTAATTCTCAGATCAGAAAATAGTAACAAAAATGAAAACCAGAGACTAAAATTCACCCAAAATTTTTCCTAAAATGTATGTACAGGGACTCATTCACCCCTGGGAAATTGGGTACTAGATTAGGGTTTTTAAAAAAGTGAAAAATGCAATTTTTGAGTTGTTTTATGTGTTTTTTGTGCCTGGTTTCAAACTATAACTTCTGTGACAAAATTTTCTAGAATTTGATGTCTAAATGCAAGTGAAATAAAGGACAAATTATGAACAATATGACACTTTTTGGAATGCAATTTTCACTCAATTTTTGAATATTAGTGATGAAAATTACACTAATATGCAAACACTATGCAAAATTAATGTAATACGCACATGCAATCTTTTTGAATTTTTCATATTTAAACAATCCAAAAATACAAATTTAAACCCCTATATGAAATGAAAAATATGCAAGATTTGTTACCTAATTTTTAGCTTTCAACTGAAATTAGGTTTAGTGTTTATTCTTTCATGTTGCTTGTTTAAACATTTAAAAGATAAACTATAAATCTGCTAGGTTTAATATGCATGGAAAAGATTGTCAAATGAAATAGATTACATTTTTATTCTAATGTTGCAATTACAGAAAATGAGAAAATAGAATCATATATATACAAATGTAATCTTTTATTGGTAATCATGAAGTGTAAATGTCCCTCACAAGCCAAGAGACTAACTTTACTTATTCAATGGAAATATGAAACAATTTATACATGAATAAGTAAAAACAAATGAATGTGCATATAAGAATGGAGACTAGTCATTACCTGAGAATGACTGGTTACAAAGTTTCCCTCTTGCCCTATTGTTGCTTCCCCAAGCTAATTGTGTCCTCCCTAGCTCTGTAGTGCTCCTAGCTCCTGCATCTGAAAAAAGAATGATATTAGAGCAAGGCTCTAAGCAATGAAAGATCTCAATCCTTACATACACACCTACCTATGCATGTATAAACTAATCCATAAGTGCATTAAATAAGCATGCAAACCTTGGATGTCCTAGGAAAATAGTGAAGTCATCAAACACATCCAAAATATGCATTTATTTTCTAATTGTTTGCTTCATGTCAGATTTAGGACAAGTTTGGTTACTGTTTTGATTCAATTAAATACAACATGTGGGGTAAATGTGGCTCCCACGAGGGTAGAGCTCAACATGCTTTGAAAGAAAAAGGAAATTGAGCAACTTGATCAAATATTTTCTATTATTAATGCATTAAATCAATATGGAATCACACCAGTTGATCAACTTTTATTATCAAATTCAAAAGATGCATCAAGTTCAATTATGCATCTCTTAAATAATGAGAGAGTAATCCAAAGTGTTGTCAAGTCCCTCCCACCTTGACCCTATTGGACAACCACACATCACATAGGATGGTGAGCTTTTAGGTCACTGACATAAGGGACATGTGTCTGCCCACTAGGATCAAAGTGGGGAAATAGTTATGTAATTACACATAATCAAAAAGGAAACAAATGTGGTGGAATCAGATAGAAAATTCAGGTTGGGACAACATGTATTCTCATGTCATGCAGGACATGACACAATGTCTTTTTAATTTACTAAAGGAAAACAAGGAATGATCACAAGAGATTACATTACAAATGAAAAGAAAAGAAAGGTAGTAAAACTTTTCAACTTCCCTATTCGGTGTCACATAATGATCAATTTTCATCTACATTTCTTGAAATTGCTCAAATCCAAGGATTACCTTCACAAGTGATATGAAATTGACAATAAATTTATTGGTGAAAATGGAGAAGCAGTCAAGTTTCACAACTTACAAAGTGTGACCTTTAATGGACATGAAATATTGTCACCATTGGCCAAGGTTATGATATAAGTGAATAGGACAACACCTTAGCAAAAGGCATGGTAACAATAAAGAGAATGAATACAAAGGAAAAGAGATTGCAAACTATAGTTGAGAGCATCATGATAGGAGGTCCAAAAGTAGGTTCAAAGCATTATCATACATCACAATCATATGAACAGACTCTGATTATCATCGTTTGCTTCAAAGGTTTGCACCTACACATCTAGTGAGAGCAATTCTATGGAGCAACATTGGTATTTCTGCTACACATGTGACTTGACTGTTCACTTGGTATTTCTGCTACACATGTGACTTGACTATTCACAAGGTATGTTGTTCTATTTGTGTCAGGGTTTTCCATTGAGGCTATAGGGTTGTATTTTCACATTTAAGTCATTCCTTCTATGATTATGGAGTAGGAGTGAGGGGTTCAAGTTGCTTTTGTGTAAAGCCTCAAAATATGTTCCTCTAGTACCATGTCTTCCACAAGGGCTAGTAGTTTTGAGCCATTCTTGCCTCTTCCAGAGGACAAGGATCATCTACAACCATCTAACAGCGATACTGATTTTGATGATGAAGGCTTCATGAAATATGAGCAGTGCACACAAAAGTATTGTCAAGGGTTTGATGAGAGCCTAGTAGGAAAATGTAAAGAGAAAAGGTCTCATTACAACATGGCAGTCTTGTTTGCTTGCATTATTTTTCCTATTCATTGTTACATTCTAATAGTAAGAAGCTTATAGTGGTATGGTAGGTGAACAAAAGAAGTCACATGACATAAATCCAAGAGAAGTGTTTGCAAGTGGTAACACGGAGTCAAGATCAAAGGGGCGGTGAAAAGGTTCAATTATAAGCTACAAGTTATATCTCAAAAAGGTATGTTCTTTCATTTTATTAATTTAGATGCAACATTTATGAATGACAATCCCAACATTATTGAACAATGAAAGAGTAACAATGCATTTGGCAATACTCATTATTCATCTACAAATGAGGTAGACAATGAATAAAGGAAGTGATCTACAAGCCTGTTAAGAGTTGAAGAGGTAAACATGCATCATGGTCACCCTAAGAAAGCAGTCAAAAGCATTATGTTTAGCACATAAAGATGCTATCATCATGGTCATCATTGACAAGAGCATTGAGAATGTTGAGGACAGTTACCTTGATAATTTAAAAGGAAACTATATGATCTTTTAGTTCTTTCCTTATTTGAGTGCTTCACAGCTAAAGGCTAGTAAGGATCCAAGGGAGGACCATTAATATGATATTCCTCTATTTTTTTGAAAAGTGGAGTAAATGCAAAGAAACCATGTAATGATGAGGACATTTCATGCTTTCTTTAAGCAAGTGATAAGCAAGCAAGAGGAATGATGCAGGATAGTGAATGGCCAAAAATCAAAAGAGAGCATATGCTTATCAATGAACTATACAATGGAAAACATCAAGCCACCAAGCATTGTACTATCAAATGATTTACAAACGGAAGAAACTTGAAAGGATATTGAGCTATGCAAAAAGATATTTAAGCACACAAGGCTAATGAGTGTATATAGACTACTTAATTCTATTGTACACAATACTAATTCACAAAGTGCCCTTACCTACAGTGTTTGGTTTCATGGAAGAGAGAAATTAAGGGTGGAACATCATTTTTAGAATGCATGGGTGGAATGGGCTACCCAGGATGTAGCATGTAGTGGGATTTTTCAATCCATTGGGTGCTAGTAAGATAACAATGAAAGTTATGATTATTGACTATATGCAACTTTGTTACCAAATGGTAGACAGACTATGAAGTCTTGGACTGGTTCCACAAATAATGGAAGGGACACCAAAGGTATGGAAGGCCAAGAAATCATTGTAATATAGGCTTTCTATAGTTGGCTTTAAAGATAAACAAAAATCTTCAGAGAAAGAAGGAAAGGTTCTGGGAAGAGGAAGGCATAGTTTTATGGTTCTAGCTCAAATTAAATGAAATTAATAATAAGAGTTTGTAGATTTTTTAAGACATTGGAGTTCTAGAGCAGGAGATGGAAACAGTGCAAACTCATTGAGGCCAAGCCACAATTCAAGGCTTTCCATAGAGTTCAATTAGTCTACAAAAATACAAAGTTTATTAAGAAGGCAATTCAAGGTAATAGTGTGACAGTTTTGTAATGGTAAGTAATCAAAACTACAGTCAAAGAAGTGCATTTTCAAAAGAAACATTTGATGCTCACTAAAAAGACACATTTTGCTACAAATTGGGGCTTTCATTATGCTCACACTATGCAATGGAATTGAATCATTTTTTAACAAAATCCGAAGTTTGATTTCAAACTAAAAGGACCCATCTGGGTTCAAGATTCATAACTATATATGCTACATAAAACCCAAAACAAGGGTTTTGCAATTATGGTGAAAATGGAACAAAAATTGTGAATACAGAGAAAACCCAATTTTCAAAAATGGAGGTCGAGCACGCAACAAATCTTTCTTCTACATATCAAAAACCCATCTAGGTTGTTAAGAGATTGGTTAATACAAAGGAAAAATCGAAAGACATTATGGGGTTTTCAAATGAAGTTGAGTTGTATAAAAACACACTATTTTTTGTCCATGGCTACGGCTAGGGAGTTATTTTCTTCACGAAAGCAATAGAAACAATAATGGGCTATCCCTATTAACAAATGCAAAGGAGAAAATAAACATTTTTTGTTATCTTTTCAAGATGGAGGGCTCAAAATAGCTTTTTGTTGCTCAAAATCAGAATGGAGTGGTCGATTTAACTCACTTGGAACTTTTGCTCAGAATTTCTTGCAAAAATTTCAAGCTTTTGCTTCTAATAAAGCTTCATTTGAGTTCTCATAATGGCTGTGAAGGAGAGGAAAAACAACAGAAAGAACAAATGAAACATATGGGTTAGAAATTTGTCCATGGTCGTAGCCTTAAGTTCTGAAATGGCTTCTAAATGATAGAAAAATGCATATTCTAAGCTACAGAATGAGCCTTTACCTGTTGTTGAGGTGTTTCCCTCATAAAATCACCAAAAAACTAGTGTGAGTCTCCATGTTTTTCCTATAGTTGCTCAAACCCCATGGTGACATCCCAGTTTCTAGATTCTTCAATGACAAAATGATGGGCTTGCCTCACTATTTTGGTTGTTTTGATGATTATGGTTTGATCCTACTTGAGTTCGATGGGATTTTCTTCCCATTTTTTTTTTAAATATTCAAGCATGTGTTAAATTCAATGGGGCAAAAAATCATATGTTATTGCCTTAGGTATTCTATTCCTTAAGTTCTTTTTCCCCATTTTCAAACTTTGCTAAGTTCAAAACAAAACAACATGTGGAGTATGCCATGTAGCTTATGTGTAATGCCTTTGTTTCTTTTTCCCAATGATCATGTGTCTTGGAATATGCTTTCCAAGAAGTTTGGAGGTCAACCATATTGGCCAAGTGTTTTGGAGCTCTATGATGCCTTTGAAAACCAGTGAGTATTTCCCATGTGTGGACTAAATGCAGAATGTGGTAAGTTGAGATGGTCAAGTGCCTTGGAAGTTTTTGAAAGCTTTTAGATATGACATTATATGTTGCATTTAATTCCAATGTTTAAAGATATCATGTAAGTGATTTGAAAATCACTTTTATTATGTCTTTTAATGCAAATGTAATGTAATTCAAGGATGGTGGGCCCCTTATTTTGTGTTTTGAATGTAAAATGACTTGATTAAGTGATGTTTTATGAATCACTTAATTAAGATCATTATCTTTAATGCTTTTTGGAGTCTTGTGTTTTCAAAACACGCATATTGCATGAGGAGAGTGTGGGTCAATACTTGTGTGAAGACCAATGATGACTTGTAGACATGAGGTATGTGTGAGAGGTTTTGACTGATTTTAGAGGAAAAGGGGCTATTTGGAGGCATTTTTGTCAAATTTTGAGTGTGACTATTGACTTGGCTTAACTTTTCTTCATGTGGAGGATAGTTTGGAGGGTTTCTAGAAGGTTCTTTTTGGCCTTTTCTATTGTATCAGACTAGAATCTTCTGGAAGCACTTGTGTGAGGGGTTTTGGTGGGTTTTTTGCTTAAGTATGTTCATTTTGAACATTTTGAGGGAGTTCTTTCTTTCCTACAGCAGGATAGCTTTATTTTGGAACTATTTTTTATGGAACAGTATTGTAACTCAGATGGGCCTATTATACAGTAAGCACTTGGAATTAATAAAGTAGAGCATTTTTACCTTATCATTTCCTTTTTCTCATGTATGTTGTTAATGATTGATCAGTTTGTTTTGTGAAAATCTATCTTTTCCTTGCAAGCTTGTCTCATGTTTATGCATCTGTTTAGCAGAAAAATGTATGTTTACAGGTCGTAAGTTGTGTTGTTTAGTAGTGTTGTTAATTGTGAAATCCTTGTTTTCCTTTTAAAATCATTGTTTATAGATCTCCTTATGAATTATTTATGTAAACTATATTAGAAAGTGAGTTGTGTGAGTCCATTTTTATGATATTAATTTGAATGTGATAGGTTGTTAATAGGTCTAGGTTGTTTTGGTGCATCACCTTAGGTTTCTTCAACATTAGGTTTATTTTCATGTAAATCCTTACCCTTTACCTCAGAGATTAATAATTAGGTGATATAAAATGGGGAAGTCGACCCATAATCTAAAGGTTTGCTTTCGAATAGGACACTGACAACCTAAAAGTAGTCCCATGTTAGTCCAAATATGTTGAGTTCATTTAAAGCTTAGAAAATAGGGTGCAGATTTGGAACCCTAACAAGATTAAAGAACCCTAAATGTAATGAAACTAATTCAAATCTAATGCAATCTATTGAAAAACTTAGATCTAGGGTTTAAATGCACTCCAAATAAAAAATTAGAATGTTCAAAACTCGGGTTCACCAAAATGAAACAAAGAAAAATAGGTTAGGGATGTGACCCCAAAAATGGATTGATAAGAAAGGAGGTATGATAGACCTATTTCTCTTATTTCATTCAAGGAAATGAGATCCACACAATGAAATAACTATCAACCCTTAGGTGGGTCAAATCAAAGTATGAATCTTCAAATTTCCCTTTTTTGCTAGGACGGGGGTCTAGGTCAAACAACACTTTGGGGAGAAAGATTAAAAATAGCAAATAAACTCCAAATTGTGATATATAAAGTGCATTTAGAATCTTAAATATAAAACTAATGGAACCTATAGACTTTAGTGAGAATCTAGAAGGAATAAATGTTGTGTAGCTCTCACAAAAAGTACTTTTTTTAAGCCAATTGAGGACTCATTTTCCCTATGGATAATGGGTCCTAGCTAGGTATCTACAAAAAAGGTTTCTATGTTCTTGCTACTGTGTTTACACTCCCAAATTCTCAATTTTCATAGTTGGATAGTTGGAAATAAATCCAGAATCTGAGTTTCGATGAAATGACAATAAAGGTGACAACTTTGACAACTTTGCAATTTTCCACTTTTGATACCTTCAACCTTTCTTCAACTTGTAAATCATACAAAGAAGGGGAAATTTTTTTGTTTTTGGTGAATGGGGGTTTTCCTTGGTCAAACACGGATTTGGTAATTAAACCTTCAAATGAAATGAAATAGCATGAAGGAATGATGAAGAGAAAATATAATGTTGCAACTCACCAAACCTTTGATTACACCTTTGAAGGACTAAAATCTTGATGTTGATCTTACATGAAATGGCATCGATAGATGTGGATCTTGAATATTCCTTGAGGTGACACTTTGAATGCTTGAACTTGATCTTGAAACCTACATCATAATGTTAGCTCCAAAAACATGCATGATGTAACATAACTTTGACATGATGAAAGGATCTTGATTGCTACAAAAAATGATGAAGAAATCTACTCTTGAATTCCTTGAAATGCTCTTGAACTTGCTCTAGCTTGATCTCATGAAGTCACATAAAATTCGTAGGTAGTGAAATGACCTCTTATTTATATGTAAGTAACATTAATATCTTGAAATTCGAATATCACAAGTTGACATTGAATTATGGATTTGAAATCATTAAATACTGCTAAAACATACCAAAAGGGGGTTCCTAGGTCTAAGTGAGGACAAACATTCACCCTATAGCAAATGGGTCCTAGGACACACATTCTTCAAGGATGAGTGTTATGATATAGCATTAATGAATGTTGGGTCTTCCCCTTTGGAAATTGTATTTAATTAGGCTTGGATTTGAATTAAAGGGGCCAATTAAGGGAAATTAAGCTCAATTAATTAATGAGGCCCTAGATAAGTGTGAAAGTGTGGGGTACACTTTACAACACCAAAATAAGGCACAATTATGTCCATTTTAATAAATAAGGCCCTAAAATTCATTTGAATATGTAAAATACATATTACAACACTAAATTAAGGCATAACTTTGTTCATTTTAATTAATTCTGAGTTAAGTGTGAAAAAATGATACTTTTTCCTACACTACAGTTTTGTATATTGATGCCACTATTCTAGTACATAAAAATACATAGTTGTTTTTATATTTCTAATTTGATATCTATGAATTTGTACCCAACGAATAGGCATTGGTCTAGAACCATCTGATCAATATCACACCTTAAAAGTTAAAATACATTAATTAGTAGTTTATAATCAATCCTTCCAATGCATCTATAACCATCAATACAACTAGGGAATCATTATCACATGAACATTCAATAGATATATTTTATATGGGTCATGTTTACATAGTCATATCAATTATATGGGTTTTATAGAAGGGTGATCCCACAAAACTGGTTTACAATTAGTTTGAGGAAGGGAAAATGCATTTTCAGAGAGAAAACACTTTAGGGGGTTAAATAGAAGTTTGGGGGTGTTCAGGGAACCCCCTTTAATGGGTTTTCTTTTTAATTGTATTTAAAGGGGGTTTTGCTATAACCCCCCTTTTTCCCCTTCTCCCCCTCTTCTACCAATTTTTTGCAAAAATTTTCCTTTCGAAGCTTTGGTTAAGGATGAAAATGGAGGAAAATTCATAGAACCAACTAGATGATGGTATTCCTCAAAAGGAGCTATCCATCGAATATAATTTTAATATATTTTGGTTTCATTATGTATTTTTTCTAGTTTAATTAAACATAGGTTTTTCACCAAATATCAAACTCTTTATTCTACACATGTGGAAAAATAGCAGATTATCAAAAAAAAATTCTAAAAAATATCTATGCATTAGATATTGATGTCCTTGATCCAACAAAAAAATTGAATTTCAATACATACAAAAAAAATTGTGTTAGCAAATAAACCTATGTCTGAATTGTAACTGGTTTGACTTCAAAACTTAATTAAGAAAAATATTCAATAAAACACTATGAAACCAATTGCATGCACTAGATATCGTAGTTACGAATCTAAATTCAAAAAAAATAGAAATTTATCCTTCATAGAGAAAAGTTATGTGTTGCAAGTACATGCCACTCTTTAAAAATTGTGTTTACTGTTAAAAACAAAGGAGATGGAAAAGAAATGAAATTTTATTCCAATATATAAATATATATATAATTTACACACAAAATGTCACAAATCACTAGTTTACATCATCTTCAAATTCCTCATGGTTTAGCAGCTATAGGTGCCCAAAAGTGAAGACTTAGTTAAAAAAAATCAGTTCAATGTCTAGTTTGGCCAAAAATTGTAAACCAATGTTGTGGGATCACTCACAACCAACCTCTCTTGACCTAGTGACAACATTTGGGGTTGACATTGTGATTGGGTTTGGTTGTAGTTATTTTTGGTTGTCCATTTTGTTTGATTTCAATACCTATTAAGGTATACGACTAGTAACACCCTCTTGAGTCTAAGTTGAGCTCTAAGCATAGGAGAGATAACCCATCCCATAGAGTTGACCTTTAACCCTCCATATTTTGTTGATGAGTTAATTTCACTTGCATCATGACAAACCCTAGCCTTGTGAGTGGAATTTTATTTTAGAATGTTGAGCAGTGGTTTTGGAACCCAAAAATATATGTGCAAATAATTGATATATGTTATTCCTATTTTGTTATACATTATATTAGCACCCTAATCTAATGATATGCATAGCTTGATGATGCTAAGCATCAATAGTAAGAACAACTAGACTATATTTTTTGTAGGTGTTTTTTAATTATTTTTAGGTCATTTTAGATTATTTTTATTGTTATAGAGTTTGGAATAGTATCTAATTTTATAAACTTTACAAATAATTTGAATTATAATAGAATGAAAATCATAGGATATTAGAATGGAACAAGGCAATAACTTATTCAAACATTCAATATTCACAATCTAGTCAAGAAAAGAGAGGTTAATGTTTGACTTGTAGCCTTTCCTACATAGAGGAGGATATTTTGTATGCCTATATGGCACATTAAAAAATGTATAGTTGAAGAAATTTTGTAGTCTAGGAGACAATGTTAGCCTCATGACATTTGGTTATGTTATGCACCTTCATGTCCTTATTAAAAGGAATATATAAATATTTTATATATATTAATATCTTAAATTTTTTAATAGTTTAAATAATACTCAATGTTGAAAATAATTATGAATGGTTTAAATTTTTATATAGTATTTGATGTTATTGACAATGAAAGCAATAAAATTTTGTTATATCTTTATATAGTATTTATATACATTGCACTTGATCATCTCTTTCCCTCTCTATCTTTCTCTCCCTCCCTCTCAATAATTATCTCTCTCCTTCCCTCTTTATCTCCAACTCTCTTTGTGCCTTATCTATCTCTCATTCTCTCCCCCTTATCTAAGTTACCTCACTATATTTTTATAGTCCTAAAGGATGAAAAGACTTCACAATGAAATGAGGCCTCTACTAAAATTCATTATCCCACACCAATGTTTTAACACCCTCAATGTCATCCAATGAGGTTTAGAAAGAAAAAATGGCACGTGGAATCCTTGCATTTAATTTCACTGAGGCATTTTCTAAGAATATAATCATTTTCGAGAAGGTCAAATAGTATAGTGTTAAGGTAGATTAAGATCGGTTAGTGTATCCAAGTCTAAAATCCACCTATATATGTAAATAAAACATTCATAGGTGCTCTAGATTCTAAGAAATTCTTTGTCAAAGTTTGACACTTTTTTCTCTTAGGTGTCATAAGAGACTTTTCTATATTAGTCTATCGTAAAAGTATTGAAACCATTTGATGATGAAACAAGCCCTCCAATAAAATTCATTTGTCCACCCTAATGCGTTTGTTCCCTCAATTTCGTCCCATGAGGTACAAAAATTAAAAAATGTCACTTGGCACCCTTCTACTAAATGCAATTTAGGAATTTTGCAAGAATCCATTCATTTCCAAAAAATACCATTGGTATGGAGTTGAGGGAATTGAGACAAGTTAGTGTAGTTGGAGCTGAAATCCAACTATGGGAACGCAAACAAAACATTTCTAGGTGTTACAAATTCTAATAAATGCTCCATCAAAGTGACACTTTTTCTCTTAAATCTCTTAATATAATTTGTCAAATAAATGTATCTTGAAAGGATTAATACTTTTTAATTGAAGCATTCACTATAATTCACTATCCCACCCCAATGTGTTTGTGCCCTTGGTTTGGTCCCATGAGCTACAATAAAAATGGCACTTGGCACCCTTGCACTAAATGTCATTGTGACACTTTTCAAGAATGCATTCATTTGATGTAAAGTTAAATAGATGGATTTAAGGTAAATCAATATGATTTAGTGTAATCAAACCTAAAACTCACCCATAGAGGTGATTGAAATATTCCTAGGAGCTACATATTTTAAAAAATTCTTAGTCAAAGTTTGACACTTTTTACTCTTATGTATCTTGAGAGACTTTGCTATATTAGTGTAGCCTAGAAGGATTAGTACCATTCAATGAAAAATGAGGCATCAATTATAAAATTATGGCCCAATCTGATGTGTTTGCACCCTTAGTTTGATCCCATGAGGCACATAAATAAAATGGAAATTGACACCCTTGCATTGAATATAATTGAGGTATTTTGCAAGAATGTATTAATTATTAGCAAGGTAAAATAGCATGGAGTTGAGGAAAATCAAGATAGGTTATTTTATTCAAACTAAAAATTCTCCTATAGGTGCAAACAACACATTCCTAGGTACTATAGATTTTAAGAAATGATCCATCAAAGTTTGATACTTTTTTGCTCTTAAGTCTCTTAAGATACTTTGCTAGATCAATGTAGCCCAAAATAATCATGACCTTTCAATGACAAAACAAGGCCTCTAATTTAATTCACTAGTCTACCCAAATGTGTTTGTATCCTTGATTTGGTCCTATGAGGGGTAAAAAGAAAAATGGCATTTGGCACCTTGCATTGAACATAATTGAGCCATTTTGCAAGAATGCAATTCATTTTCAGTAAGGTAAAACAATATGGAGTTGAGGTAAATCAATATATAATATTGTTATTAGACCCAAAATCTACTTATATGTGATAATAGAGCATTCTTAGGTGCTACGAATTTTGAGAAATTCTCTATCAAAGTTTCACACTTTTTTGTTCTTAGGTCTCTTAAGAGACTTTGTTAGATTGTTGTAGCTCAAAGGGATCATTAACCCTTTATACAAAACAAGGCCTCCACTAAAATTTACTAGCCCACCTTAATGTATTTATTCCCTTAGTTTAGTCCCACAAGGTTTAGAAAGAAAGAAAAAATTACACTTGGCACCCATGCACTAAACACCATTAAGACAGTTTTTAAGAATGTATTTGTTGTTGGTAAGGTCAAATAGTATGTAGTTGAAGTAAATTGAGATATATTAGTTTATTCAAACCTAAAATCCACTTATAGGTATTAATAGAAAATTCCTAGCTGCTATAGATTATAATAAATGATCCATCAAATTTTGACACCTCTTTGTTCTTAGGTCTCAAGAGACTTTACCAAATCATTGTAGACTAGAAGAACCAATAGAATTCAATGAAAAATAAGGCCTCCACTACAATTAGAAAACCTAATGTGCTTGCACCCTTGGTTTAGTCGTATGAGGTTTAAAAGAAAAAATGGCACTTTGTACCCTTGCACTAAATATTGTTGGCAAGGTCAAACAATATGGATTTGAGTGATACTAAGGTAGGTTAGTGTAGTTAGACCCTAAATACACATGTAAGTGCAAATAGAATAATTACTCAAATTTATAAGTTGTGGTTTGATTAGTATTAATGTGTTTCCTTATGTTTTTGGTTCTACCCTCCCTTTTTTCAAGTTTTCATAGATATTTTCTCTTTTTCAAGTTGTGGCTCTATCCTTGTTTCTCTTTCTTTCACTCTTTTTATTCCTTTCTTTATTTTCCCAAACTCTTGTTATTTTAATAAATTCACCTTTCATCCTTTATCCCCAAGATCTCTTCTAGATTTCACAAACTCTTTATCTTTCTCTCTTCTCCATTTGTCTTCCTCTAGCCTCCTCACACTTATTGTATTAAATAAGGAGTGGCATCTGGTTTATGAGGGTCACATCATCTAGTGGCCTCTTTTGGGTTGGATATGTGACCATTCATATATCTCCATTACTTTTTTATTTATAATTTTTTTTTTAAAAGGGGTAAAAACTTTATTGAAGTCGAAAGATTACCAATACATAAGAATAAGGGAGCCCATTAGCTCCCACAAAGGAAAATCCAAAACAACAAGAACAAACAAAACCACCAACCAACTAGCCATCTGCAACTTATCCCTCCATATCATCAACAATGACCTTCTCTAGATCAAGAACATACTCAAGAGATAACTTTCTCCACCCCTCAATCCTCCAATCATCCTCATGCTCAGAAGCCCACTTGGCCAAACAGTTAGCCGCCCTATTCCATTCACGCGGGATGTGGACAAAAGACACCACTTCCAAAGTAGAGCACCTTTGCAAAATCTATCTAACCACTAACATAATCTGCCAATTAACATCAACCACCCTTTTCTCAAGCAACAAATTAACAATAATCTGTGAATTAGATTCACAGATAGCCTTTCACCAACTGAAGGCGCAAGCACGTTCAATAGCCCAAAGAATCGCCAGGCCTTCCATAAGGTTGTTAGAATTCTGCCCCTTATGGATGGAGAAAAGAAAAATGACCGAACTAGTACAGTCTCTACCAATTCCACCAATACCAGCAAGCCCCAGGTTGCCTCTAGAGGAGCTGTCAGTATTAATCTTCAGAAACTCCGTCGGAGGAGGCATCCATCTTCCAACCCTTTGAACCTTCTTTTTTGCACTCCTACCTCTTTTAACACAGGAAGAGATTGGAGTCAACCCCTACACCCCAATCTATTCACAATCTCATCATCTCTTCTTTCCAATGGAAGGGTTACTTCGCATTTAGCTTCCACTGTCTCTTGGATCATACTAATAATTTTGTGCCAAACTTGATGAGCCAACAACTTTTCTCCGTGAAAAATCCTATGATTCCTTTCCAACCAAATTTTCCAAAGGATGAAAGTAGGACCAATGTTCCACAAAATCTAGAGAAAAGAGGCTTGGGAGGGGGGCCTTCCAAGATTAGTCCAAAATTCAACAAGAGAAGATGCATGAATACAAGGATGTTTCCAAATGCCCCACCACCAATGCCAGAGCAGCATAGAATAAGAACACCGAAAAAATAAATGGGGAGAATCCTCCTCACTGCACCCACACAGAACACACATAGAGGGGCCCTGGAATCCACGCTTACGGAGATTCTCCCAAGTCAAAAATCTATTCCAAGCAAGAGTCCAAACAAAACAATTACACTTAGGCCATGAAAACTTGTTCCACACATGTTTCTACCAAGGGACCTCCACCCCCCCAAACTTACGAGAAAGCAACTCCTGATAACCACTAGCCATAGTAAAAACACCCTTTGGGTTCGGGCTCCAAGCTAGAATATCCTTATCCCTAAGGGAGTTGCATTGACGACCAACCAAGATATTCTGGAGCACAATACCATCCTCCTCCAACCCGAGAACATGACACTCACCAGGGTCCTTCCACCTAGCCACCTACACCTGTCCACCAAGGTCAAAATTCTTAAAATCACTCACTCTAGACTAATCGGCCTCCAAAAAGCTCTACGACAAAGCCTCTAAATTAGGGTACTGATGTAGAATGGGCGTATAACCATCCCAAGAATCAAACCAAAACATAGCCTCAACCCCCTTATTACAAATCTAGAACAGGCCCTCCTTGATTAGTGTAGCCCCTTTCTTAAGCGTTCCCCAAATCATCGAGCCTTTCCCTACCAGAGGGAACCTGGGAAGCTCCTCCTTTCAAATCCCTGGAAGATACTTGTGGGATAAGATCCTAGCCCAACTATGATCCTGTTCCACACACCACCTCAAATAAAGCTTTGCAACCAACGCCAATCCAGACCAACTCGCCTTTCGCAAACCAAGTCCCCCCACCTGCCTTGGGCTACAAACAACATCCCATTTAATCAGGCTCCATTTAGATGAGGAAAAGCTACCCGCCCATAAGAATTGTCTAGCCAGAGAGTCCATATCCTTCACAAACCTAGCTGGAGCTACCTGTAACATGCACCTGTAAATAGGAAGAGCCTGAACCACAGACTTAAGCAACAAAACCCGCCCAACAAAAGACAACCATCAATGAGTCCAATGGCTAACCTTCACATGAAACTTGTCCAAGATATTCTACCAAGACTCTCTGGGAAGTCTACCGACAAAGATAGGAATACCCAGATAGGTTAAAGGGAGAGAACCAATCTGGAACCTCAAGATATGAGAAATCCTTTGTTGAATAGGCCGCAGAGTATTAAAGAAGAAAATGGAGGATTTGTCTTCATTAATCCTTTGACCAGCCGCAGCAAGATAGATATCCAAGGCTTTACGCAGATTCAAAGCTTCTCTGATCTTGGCCAGACCCATCAAAATCGTATCATCCACAAATTGCAAGTGTGACTGAGGAGGAAAGTCATTTCCCCACTTCCATCTCTGAATCAAACCCAACTCCACATTATGTTTCACTAGTCTACCCAGACCTTCCTCCAGAAGAATAAATAAGGAGAGATAGGATCCCCTTGACGAAGACCCCTAGAAGCACTAAAAAGAGTAGTAGGCTCCCCATTAATCAACACCGAGAATGAAGTGGAGGTAACACAACTCATCACCCACCAGATCCATTCCTCAGAAAATCCAAAAGCAATAAGAGTTTTCCGCAAAAAGGACCACCTCACTCTATCATAAGCCTTTGCCATGTCAATCTTGATGAACATAGCCTTTTCTTTCGAGGATGCCATTGAATGAATGGTCTCCATAGCAATGACCACCCCATCCAAAATTTGTCGATCCTCCACAAAACCACTTTGTTCCTCAGAGATAAGCCTACTAAGCCATCTCTTCAGCCTTTCAAATATTAGCTTGGAAATGATTTTATACACCACATTACAAAGAGAAATGGGTCAAAATTGACTCAGACGATCCGCCCCCTCACATTTTGGAATGAGAGCAAGGAAAGTAGGGTTTAAAGCCCGAAGCATCTGCTTGTTTTTCTGAGACTCACGCACCACCTCCAGCAGGTCCAACTTAATGATGTCCCAAAATTATTGATAAAATTCAACTGGAAACCCATCAGGACATGGGGCTTTCCCTTTCTTCATCTGAAAAACAGTAGCCTCTAATTCCTCCAGCGAGGTATCTCGCAAAAGATACTCATTCATCTCCCTCGTGACCAAAGAGGGAATACAAGCCAGAACTTGGTTTTCTTCCTCTGTAACATCTTGAGAGTCCTCACGAAATAAAGAAGCATAGAAATATGAAGCTTCTCTAGATATATCCTGCAAGGAAGATAGAAGCTCACCCCTATCATTTACCAGAATAGGCATAGAATTACCATGTCTCCTAGCCTTCACCGAATTGAAGAAAAATGCAATGTTTCTGTCCCCCTCTTGTAACCACTCCACTCTAGCCTTCTGCTTCCAAAACATTTCCTCACACAGCTCACACTCCTCCAAAGCTTTCTAAGCCCAGGCCTCCTCCCTGAGTAAATCCTCAGAAATACCACACTCCCTTATCTCTCGAGTGATAACATCCAAGACAGCTTGTGCATCCACCTTAGCATGAAAAATATTGCCAAAGTACTACCTATTCCACCTTTTAAGTTGATATTTTACATATTGCAGCAACTTAGAAAAGGAATACATGGCAGTGCCAAAAGCAGGTCTTCCCCCACTTGACCAATCAGCCATATGCACCTACAAAGAAGAATCTCTTAACCACATAAGTTGAAACTTGAAGGAAGGGGACCGAGTCACCCGAGCAGAAGAAGCAAAAAACTTAATAGGCCAATGATTCGAACCCATCCAATCTAGAATCTCAGAGCCAAAAGACATCCCTCCACCAACCTAGAAACATGACACTAAGAAACGATCAAGTCTCTCCGCAATACAACTCTCCCCCACTCTCCTATTGTTCCAAGTATACTTCCCATTTCTAGGTTTAATGTCAACTAGGTTCAAAGCAGAGATGGTATCACAAAAAAGGAAAGCAGAGGGTTCCAATCTCGCAACACCACCCTTCTTCTCATCTATCTCAATAATAGCATTGAAATCCCCTACAACAATCCAAGGGAACAAAGGAGCTAGGCTCTGAACAAAACTAATATGAGACCACAATAAATTCTTACCAGGGAAATCAGTAGGCACGTAGATGTTTGAGAGAAGAATAGTTTCCCCCAATTCTAGACTTGAAACAACCACAAAGATTGAGGACATGGAGGACACCCACCAAAGAGGATGAATCTTCAATGGATTCCACAAGCAAGCCACCCCACCTGCATTACCATGAGCCCCAATACACTGGCATCTACCCTACACCCATAGTTTAGGAATCATACCCATCATACCTTCAACCGTTAACTTAGTCTCCTGAAGAAAAAGAACATCAGGAGAATGAGAACACAACAAATCCTGAACAACTTTTTGTCGAGGGCCACTGTTCAAGCCCCTTACATTCCAGGAGAGGACATTCATTTTGAAGGGTTAGAGAAATGTGAATCCAGAGTCTTTACCGACCTAGCCTCCGCCAGAGACTCCCCCATCAACTTTAATTTCTCCAAATCCTTCTTTCTCCCCGCTTTAGAAGAATTCTCCACCACCCCTTTCTTTCGGTCCTTCTGAAGAATTCCCAATGAAGGAGAAGCCTTATTACCTTTTACCAAGCCCACTCTCAATTTCACCATTGGGCTGGAGGGCCCTCCTTCCCCCAACATCATCTCCACAGAAGGCTCAGTCCTCCCATGAACCACCATACTCAGGTCTGATTCCAACTGGACAACCCCAATTTCCTGAGGAGTTTGGATGTGCTCTGGGAAAATTCCTTCATGAACCCCTTTTGAAACACCCTGATCCAAAATCAACAATCCCGGATTCACCTCCTGATGACCAAGATCATCAAGCACCTCAAATTTTTTACAGGAATCTCCATCCTGGAAATCCTTAAAGGTCCTCTTTTGGCCTCGGTTCCTATTACGAGCCTTGGTAGGAATAAAACCCTCAGCATCCACAACCTCAGCTGACACGGTCTCCTTACCCTTGTCCCCCTTTGAGTAATTACGAGGAGGCTGAGCAACCTGATTCCCTAGATATTTAAACTTCAGGCATCTTCTCTATAGATGCCCATATTCACGACAGATACGACATCGAAATGGAAAAGTCTTGTAGTCAAGCTACTGCACCTAAGAGCATGAACCCGCACGTATTTCCAAAGAATTTGGGATAAGGTTATTTAAATTCATTTCCACACATTTACGAGCAAAATTCATTACCTTCTTGTCCAAAGTTTGTTGAGAAGGACCCACCAGTTTTCCCAGTAATGAAGCAACTCGATGCAAAATGTCATTTCGCCAAAATTCCACTAGAAATCTAGGGAGGCAAACCCAAACTGGTACCCAATTCAGAAGCTCCTCTAAAGGATCAAAACCCGCATGCCATGGCTTAATTAATAGACCAACCTGGTTGTGGAAGTAAGGCCCTCCTTCAAAAAGTCTATTGTGATCTGCCATGCAATTAAATGTCACCATGAAATAGTTGTTTGCTAACAACATTATTTCCATCTCACCCTTTGGGGACCAAGAGCGATGAGCCCATGATTCTAGAAATTGGAGCGAAACCCTCATTCCCAAAAATTTGTAGAGCAAAGCATGTTTTGAGAAATACTCAATGTCCTCTGCAATCGATTCAGGTTGGATAACCAACACCGACCTTTCCTTGGAACGTTCAAGGCATCCATTTGTCTTTGGAATACAACAACCCCCAACGTGAAAAAATCCGTCATTACTTGAGTCATTTGAAAACAAACTATTATTAAAAACTTTCAGAGAACGATTTGGAAAAGAAGTCCCAAAAGTAGCACGAAAATCCAAAGGGGATTTGACCCCTGATGACTCCCCTTGAGCCATGCAAAAACGAGTCCCAAAACTTTGTGAAAGAAAACTGAAAACCACACCCGTGAAGCCTGTACTAGGTATGGATCGAACCAAAGGAGAGCCAAAACCAACTTAAAAGTGGTGGCCAACACAGAGAAAAAATACAGCAAGGAGAAACCACCGAGAAAGAATGCTTCTGCCCCAGCCACAACCCACACGCGAGGAGAAGAGAGCACACCGAGAGAGAAACCCACCCCTGTAACCTAAATAGACCCCACCCACAAGAAAACATGGCCCAGACTCGGAGAAAGGACAGAGAATGAGCATGCAAAGAGAGCGAAGCCCTCATGCATGTC
>VDFB02367425.1:0-21437 GCA_007258455.2 Sequoia sempervirens
AGTGTACGACACCTTCTAATGGAGAAGATGAAGGTCACTTATGGTTCCTCTACAAGCCTTTTTTCTGGATCTGTCATTGGTCTTTCTACCCAGGAATAGTTTTCGAGGGGTGAGGTAGGATTCTTCGATGAAATCGACCACATCCCCACCACTCCTGCATCTCCTACACCATAAGCCATTCACATTCCTTTAGAATATATCTCTACCCTTAGCAAAGGGATGGGTCACTTAGAGAATCACTTGGAAAAGGACCCGAAGTTGGCTAGAGCTACTAGGGTTATTAGTGAGATAAAGTATATGGTGGGAAAAGACCAAACAAGCATAGAAGTCTTGGCTAGTATCTCTAGTTTGAATAAAGCATGTGCCCTTCCAAAAAATGCTAACATTATACAAGGGGAAGTTCTCAAAGAACATGAGAGATAGTTAGGAATGTCGATGCCTCCCATGTTTGTATATATGGATGACACAATCGCATCGATCAACATCTCCTCTGCCTCTGAGAGATCCAAAACTATCAAAGAAAAAAAAATACCCTTAGGTTTCAGTTTCACCCCTCCTATCACCTCTAGTGGTGGAGGTTTTGGTGGGTTGAGTGGTGGTGGATTCGATAGTAGGGGTGGCATTAGCGGAGGTGGTTCTAGTGGAGGCCATGGTGGTGGATTTGGAAGCGTAGGTTGCTCCGGTGGAGGCCCTGTTGGTGGTGGTGGCTCCGACAGTGACTCCAGCGGTTGCCACATTGGTGGTTCCAAAGGTGGCTCAGGTGGTGGCTCTAGAGGAGGTCCCATTGGACCTTTGTCATCCCAAGACCCTAATATGAACACTCTTCTTTAGAATATGGGCAATATGCAAAGCCAGCTAGCGATTCTCTCCCAAGCCTCTACCCAACCTATCTTTCAACCCTTCTTCCAACATAGTCCATTGTTGATAGCAATCCTAAGAACTCCCTTCCCACAAGGAATGGAGATTCCAAAATTCTAGAAGTATGGCAGAAAAGGGGATCCACAGACCTATGTATCGACCTTTAATTCCATGTGTACAAACTTCTTCCATCACAATGAGTTGATGGAAACATTATTCCCTCGATCTCTTAAGGATACAAGCTTGAATGGTACCGTTCCTTACCTGACAACTCTATTTTCTCCTTTGATCAACTTGTAAATCAGTTTCTTTGACAATTCCAAGCCAATATCAGACTGAAGATGACCTTTTAAGATCTTGTTTGATGCAAGCAAGGTGATAATGAGAAGATTACTAATTTCATAGCCTTGTATCCAACACTGTTCTCATAGATCTCATACCTGTTTCCCAATTCTGACGTGCAAAAGGAATTCATAGGGAATTTGCAAATACCTTGGTAGGAAAAGTTCACCCTTATGAAATACCCCTCCTTCAAGCATTTGTGCATTTCACTATGGGAATATCAACAAATGGTAGTCTAGTTTAGGGGATCCTCCTCGCGCTCTTGTTCAAAAGGAAAATCCATTGTATCAATCTCTAGAAAGGTTAAGGTTGTCACGAATTTAGTAGCTGCTACAAATGACAATGATCTCAGACAAAACAAAAAGTTTGCAAAATTAGTAGAATCTTATTCTTCCATCTTATAGAGATTGTTGAAGGATAAAATCATAACCTTGGAGAACCCTAAACCTCTCAAGGAACCTTACCCTAGTTGGTATGAGGAAAATACCTTCTATCAGTACCATCGAGTTAATGGACATGATATCGAACGTTGTATGCACCTACATCATGAGATATAGGACCGCATTGAGGATGGTACTATTCATCTCAATGGAAATAAACAAAATGCAAACAAATCGGTAGCAAAAGCGAATAGTGAGTTGTAGATATACACATACCCGTTTTGGTTGCATTCTTACAACTTAATTATCAATCCCTCTGATTCTACCACTTGACCTGAGGCATACGTTAACATGGTCATGACTACTCCTACCATGTAGCCTGCGACCGACTCACCAGATGTGACATTCACCTCATAGAATATTCCCTTGAACAACAAGCCTTCTCCCCTCTACATTCCCACTCGTCTCAAATGGCAACATTGTGATGGGAGTCTTGGTTGACCTAACAAGTTGAGTGAATGTCATTACAAAGGAAACGTTGTTGATGAACTCATTGTAGAGGGGGGAGTACAAAGAAATGAAATATACCATTCATACACATGATGGTATTTGTCTCAAACCATATGGCTCAATAACTCTATCCATCCTAGTTGGACCTAGGGTTGTAGACATAGTCTTTGATGTTATTTCAGAGTCATATTTATTTAGGCTGAAGCTAGGCATACCTTGGCTAGCTTCCATGAATAAAATTGCCTTTGTGATTCATAGTTGTTTAAAATTATCCCATGAAGGTGTTGTGCACGTTGTGCATGAAACTGGATACTAACCATTGGTGTCCCGTGGGGGCTACTCGTTGGATCATTTTTGGATCACCCTAGTGAGTCTGCTTCCCCAAAGAACACACCTACTTTACAAGAACTATGTGAAGTATACGACCAGGGGCAAGGGATAACCAAAATTGATCCTACTGGTAGTGCAATAGCCAATTGGCTCCTCTTCTCGAAAGGGGAAGGAGAAGCTCGCTTGTCCTCAGGATGCCTCTTCCACTTCTCTTTCTAGAGAGGAATTCTTTATGTCTACCCCTAGATTCCACCTAGTGAGTTTGATGGTGCCTGCTTGGCATAAACCCAAGATTAGGATATTAGATCTCCCTACCAAACCACCCGGACCTTGGTTCTACTTGTATGGCAAGAGAAAGGGTCCCCATGGGGAATCCTCTATGTCTTGACCTCCGCGACCTCCTACCACTTCTACTCCCAAAGCAGTAAATGAGAAGAGGCTCGTTGCTAAGGCACTGGAGCCAACTCCCCCTACTCCTCAACCTGCTCCTCCTACTCCCATTCAAGAGTCTATCCCTCAAGCAAAAATGACTTTGATGGACACCCCTATTTCTACACAGGAGCCTTGTATTCCTTCATAGCTCCCACCATTTAGCTTGAAAAGTTGTAGAAACTGCCTTGCATGTGAGTGCAAGCATCTACAAAAGGATCTTGAAGTTGAGCAGGCCGCTTTGTAGAAGAAGGAAGAGGAGATGACCGCCCTTGCTTCAGGGCCTCCTATTATGTCCTCTTCTCTCCTCCCCTCTACTTCTATTCAATCTAGTTCAGTCTTGATTTTGGCTCTTGCTATGAGTACACTTGGCCCCAAAAAGGTGTAAGTATTCATCACTCCTTTAGTTGATCTACCCTTGTTGATGTCCCTCTCGGACATCCTACCATTCCCAAAACCCATGGACATGTCAAATACCTTGGTGGTGTCCATTGTGGTTTTCTCCTCCTTCTCGTCTACGCCTCTTGCCTTGTCTATGGGGAGTTCACATCCCCCAAAAAAGAAAAAGGTGGAGGGTGGCCCTGCTATCAATGGAGGGAATTAGAGGAGCCCACCTTATCTGAAAGGTGGTCCCATGCTAGCTTGTTTCATCCTAGTGATGCAACAAGTCCCTGCTTCTCCTGAGTTTTTCACCGCTCCCAAGTCACTTGATGAGCCAAGTAGTGAATCTTGGGTGCAATCCTCCCCATCCATTGAGGTACGACATGGAACTCTAGTAAAGTGCATGCTCAACTCTTTGGATGAGGTCCCAACCTTGAGAATGATCTTCACAAAGTCACTAACCATAGCTCCACAAGAGCCTAGCGGGGAAGACCTTGCAGGGCCTTCTTCCTCAGCCCTTGTTGCAAGAGGGTCATAAGCTCCTCCCCTTAATATTCCACCACTACATGTTCATCCTCCTTCCCATTATAATGATCTATATTGAGAAGCAGATGACCTCTTGGTCAATGAGTGTTAGGGGGAGGCCTCTTCATTATCTTTAGATTAGATGTGTTTGTTTTATGATGTGCTCCCCTATGATTGTGCTATGTGTTCCTGGATGACCCTTGTCACCCTTGTTTTTGCTAGGATATAGGAGTGATTTTGTGTCATGAACCTTCTTCTATCTGTATCATTATTCTTCCATGTTTGTGTTTGATTTTTGGAAATTTGGGGATGATGTAAAGTGTTGGGGGCATTTAAGCTTCCCTTCCAATTTTTTATTTTTACTTTGTTTTCCATGCATTCTTCCTGATTTGGTGGGGATTGATGATCTTTCACCTTGCACCATAGTTACCTATTATTTATTTAAGCATGATAAGATCTAACCCTGTGAAACTAGATCCCCCTTTGTCTTCTATTTGTGATTTTTTTTCTTTCACTCTTTTCTTTTCTTTCTCTCATCTTTGCTTTATTTTTCCCTCGCATGTGTGAAAATGCCATTTCTATGATGCTTCAATTTTCAGAAAATGTATTCGTTTCCAATGAATCTTTTCGTGAGAATATTTGCAAACATTTTCAAGAATCACATTCTCAACTTGGACCCCTAACAAAATGTGTTTCCTACATCATGGGTTCTCAAAGAAAGAACATGAGAACTTTCCTCTGAGGTGGGAGTAACTTTGACCTTCCCCTCATGAGGGGGAATTTTCTTCCTTTCAAATTCCATGATGAAGTGAACATTTTTTGAAAGGATTCCTTGGTGATGAATTGATTTGAAAAAAATGTCTCTTTTTCACTTCCAAACAACGTATCCCTTGAGTAGGCCCCTCCTCACATCTGGTTCCCGAGGGACCCCTTTGAAATTCTTCCAATTTGTTGATGGTCTACGTGACTATCCGCTTTTTTGTGTGACATGTTTTATTTGTGAGTAAACATTTCACTTTGCAGGTGTGCCTATAAAGCCAATTTCAAATATGACTCTACAGAGTCTCCTTCTCTAGGCTTCCTTCATGTGAGAGATCTTGGGGGATGCCTCCTTGTAGGTTCATGGGTCTATAAGGTGCTTACTTCTCAAGGCTTCCTTCATGCTAGAAATCTTGGCGGTTGCCTCCTTGCAGTTCTACGGGCCTATGAGACACTTTCATCTTGCGGGATTTGTCCATCATTGGTCTGAGGGCCTTCAGTGTACTTTGTGCAACTTCATAGTTCTATGGGGCTATGGAGTCTTTTGTTTGAAACTCCTCAGGAAGTGTACCTGTGGACTAATCCTTTGTCTTTCTTATGCTTTCAAGCTCGCCAAATTGCGGTTTGCTTCCTCAATGATTCAAGTATAAATTTCTAATCCTACTAACTCTTTGATCTACATTACCGAAGCACTCATCAATACTCATGCTCACTAAAGTGGGGGTAAAATGTATAGGAGCGAATTCACACCCCCTATGCAAATTCCCCTTTCACACACCCTCACCTTAGAAAATCAAATTTGAAGGAAAAATTCCACATCACCCATCTGTCTTCTATCCACTTGGCATCTATCCTTTGTGTCAGTGAGAGAATATTTATTGGGGATGCATGTGCAACATGTAGACATCCATTCAATGCATAGTCGTCCCTGACGGATTCCTATGTCTGAAGTTGGAAAATGCATTATACACCCAATTGGGGCAGAATTGTAACATCCCTCTTCGACCAACCGACTTGAAAATGAAATATTCTTCCTCATTCTTCCTTCAAATTCATTCATTCTCACTTCATTTCATATTCTAACCATCCTCTTGCATTGTCTAGCAATTCTCTTGAGCATTCTAAGTATTCACTTCACTCTCAAGCAGCATTTCAACACTCCATCAACTCCACATTGCAAGTGTGAAGAAATCCATAGAAGTGTGGGCTTGGAGTCTTGTGAGACCTCCCTTCATCACAGTTGTGGTTGTGGTGAATTTTCCAAGTCCATATCTCCTCCATTGGCTAGTGAGCTTTTGGGTGGAGGTGGTAACATTTCATTCCTCTCTTTTGTGATTTGGTTGAGTAGCATTATATTTTTTTGTAGTGTGTATTGCTCTCTTTTCTTTCCTTTATGGCATATTCTACTTCATTTATTTCTGGTTGTTCATGGAGGTGGAAACACCAAAACATGGGTTTGATTGACGCAGGCCCCTATACAGCCCCAAAAAATTTCCCCTTCTTGTGTGTGCAGGTGAACATTCATGTGGAGCTAGCTAGTGAACTGGCACTTCTGTGAGATCATCTTTGTCACCTTAGTTCTTATTTACTTGCTTTATCATTTTAGTATCTATTTCGTATACTTTCTTATTCTATTTTTACCATCTAGTTTAACTAGCTAGGATGTTAGTAGGTTTTTCTGGTAGTTTCTACCATGTTTTCTATTTTTTGACCATATGGATGCCAGTGCGCCCAAGAGACGCCAACATGTCATGTTGTTGTCCCAAAAATGCACTATCATCCTCAGTCAAAGAGCTATTTGAGACATAGTATCGACTCAAAAAACTAGCTCTCCTAGCCCACACCTAAGTCTAGGATCTGTAGAGTGGTAGAAGTAAATTATAGTGCTCATCATTCTTGATCCTTACCCCAAGGCATCTTTTAGAGTGAGGTAAGTTAGGGTAGCCTTCTGCTCTCGACTCCCCATGACCTGGAGCCTTGACATGGTTGGTCCCCCTCTCTTACAAAAGCTTGCACTACACTTCTCAAATTCACACTTACAACCCTTCAATTCTCATCATTCGCATCTCTCGCATCTATCTTAACATCCATCAACAACTCAACTATTATTTATACCATCCTCAACTTTGAAACCCTTCTCCAAGGTTAGCTATGCACATCAACCATGCAAATTCAAATTATGTTGACGCCAAAACACTTCCATGGAAAATAGATGTGAAATCAAACCATATCACACCTTATCTAGGACCCAAATCAACAACACCACACAATCATATGCTTCTATAAACAATATTCCTCTATTGCAAGTAGTGTAAACACCATTAAAATTTGAAGTACACATTTCCTCAAACCCAGGAATAAATTTTGAACCACACACCATGCTTAAACATGATCTAGAATATTCCTTAACCACCCTAAAATCCAACAAACTCCTTCACAACAAGTTCCACTTGAAGAATGTACACACCTAGTACACTCAAACAAATCTTCCATACACTATTACTTGAGAAGCTAACTTTTGAATCACCAAACGTCAAACCATATTTACTAAAAAAATATATCAACCTAATAGATACACCCTCATATCTACAAGACCTAAAACATAGTTGTGGAGAAATGGGGAGCAAAGACATTTCTCCTAGACACCTTTGTAACGCATAGTTCACACACTAGAGAACACAATTTATTCTACATAGTGATCCAACACACCAAATTCTAGATATTACAACTCTTAACAACTCTCACCAACATATTTGAATCATAGAGGTAGATATTTAACCTAGAAGAAATGCAAAGCAACACAAGAACACACCTCTGTAACCCAAAACACCATAGTAACACATTGTTTCTTCTTTATATCATTTTTTTTCTCAAAAGCACTTGGAAACCAAGCACCAAAGATACATCCTCATCATCTTTAGTATTCCCTCAACACAACTAAACCAACTACAACATATCAACTTAACCACATAGATCACAAAAGCTTATCACAACAACACTAGAGGTTGACACAAACTGTAGATTTACTAATGATCACATAATGCAACTAATCAAAGTATCAACTTTTCACACTCTTACAAAAATCTTATCCAACAATTGAAATCAAGGACAACACTAGCTTGTTGACATGAATGACAACACCAATTGCTCATACTTGCAACAATCTCCCCCTTTTTCATTGATGGCAACACATGATGTGAAAAACCATCAAAGACAGAATAGCTCTACTCTATACCTATACCATTTTCTCCTTTCTCCCCCTTTGACAATATACTCATTACATTATTTTTCCCTTAACTTTCTACATGACTCTTTCTCTCCCCTTGAAGACTTGTTCTTTTTGAAATGACTTTCTCTCCCCCTTTGACATCAATGGAAAAGGAACAAAATATTTTCATTTTTTATTCTCTCCCTTTGCCATCGAACAACCTACTTACTACTACCCCACAACATTTTCCTTTACTGCTCTATATACTCCCCCTTAGGAGCACACGCCAAACTGCACCAAATCATCAAACACTATACAATGACAACACACACTCTTCTGACTACAATAATAAGCAATGCCACTTCCTACTCCCTCTAAGAGGTAGCGACCAACATTAGTCAAGAATAAAGAATGAATCTTGATATCCACTAGTCTGATGCAAGTCCTTATGCATCTAGTTCAAATGAGTGGCGATAACCCCTAACTTCTCCTAGAGATACTCAAAAGTATCATTAGGAAGAGCCTTAGTGAATATATTAGAAATTTCATCCTTTGTAGGCATATATTCAAGCTTTAGTTCATTCTCCACAACCTTCTCTCTTAGAAAGTGATATCTGATTGAAATATGCTTTGTTCTTGAATGAATTATCGAGTTCTTTGAAATATTGATTGCACTTTTAATACATCACAAAATATAGAAATAGGCTCATCATACACCACTTCGATATCCTTCAATTTTTTCCTCATCTATAATACCCGTGTGTAGAAAGATGTTGTTGCAATGTACTTAGCCTCTACAATAGATAAAGAAACTAAATCTTATTTCTTATATAGCCATGATACCAATCTATATCCAAGAAAGAATGCACCACCACTTTTACTTTTCCTATCATCCTCATAGCCAGCCCAATTTGCATGTGTGTAATCACTCAAAGTGAAATTAATACCCTTTGGATACCATAAGCCATGATCCAGAGTGCCCTTCAAGTATCTAGATATCCTCTTCACTACTGCAACATGTGACTCTTTAGGGAATTCTTGAAATATAGCCACAATATAAATTGCATGCATAATATCCAATTTGGTAAGAGTTAGATATAGCAGTCCACTTGATGAGGTCAAGAAATTAGGGCTTATCAAGATCAAGATAAACTGCTAGAATTTCTCCACACTAAATCACTATAATGTATGCAAATATGAGGGCCAAAATATGCAAATAATAATCATACATTGACCCTAACTATTATAGCAACTATGAGGGAAGTTTTTAGAGCTCAAAGAGGTGTGTACTTTGCTGCAAGAAGCCTATTTTTAGGGCATGGACTCATTCGCCTTTAGTGGTGAATGGGTCCCTATTAGGGTTTCTGAAATTGAGATCTGGGTTATTTTCCTTGATTCCTACACTCTCAGATTCACGTAGGAGTTGTGAACTCCTCCGAGCATTCTAGAATCCACCTACAAGACAAAATAACTTCCACCAAAGAGAAATGTAAGAAATATCATGGTATCATTAAGATGCAAAAATGCCAAATTGAATATGAGATGATTACAAATGTACAAAATGCCTTGAATATATAGGCATGAGTGAAGACCTAAAATGTGTAAGATGTTGCCAAGTGTTAAAATCACACTACATGTGGCCGGCATGTGAACCCTATCTAAGAAATGATAAAAAAATAGAGATAAGTTCTAGAAGAACAACTCATCTTCTAGAAGGAATCTTATCTCCTACAAACAAGGAAGGGAGAATTACCCCATTATTAAATGATTTATCTAATTATGCAACCTAGGACTTAAAATATTACTTAAGTAAATTTATGCAAAGTGTAATTAAATAATTAATTACACCAAACAATTCTGGTTGTTAGCTCAAAACTTGTACTTAATTTTGTAGCTTCAATTCTTCGTTCTTGCAGTATGAAGGTCAATCTTGCAATTTGACAACTTTGACAATTTTGCTTCAAACTTCTTCTCCATTTGATCTTCAACCTATAAATCTAAAAACACACACTCAAGGGAAGAAAACTTGTTGATTGTTAGTGAATAGGGGTTTTCCTAATTCAAACCCCTTGTAGGAAATTAAACCAAATGATGAAATGATGTAATTGAAGCATGAAACATGAAATATGAAATGCTAATTCTTTGGATGTTGTCTTGTAATGCAAATATGAAAACTAACATGTAGTGGCCATGAAGAATGTAGATCTTGATACATAAATAAGATTTGAACAATTGTTGCAATAGATCCTCAATGCTACATCAACTTTCTTAGCTCAACATGTAGGAATGCATTAAACCCTAGACATGATAGAATGATCTTGAATTGCTGCAATAAAATCTTGATAATATGCCTTGAAATTCCTTTGAAAATGCTCTTGAATTGCTCTATAATGTTCTTGTAAAGTTGCTAGGATGCTTCATAAAATTGCTAGGTGAAACAATGTAAATTAACCCCTTATTTATACTAAATCTAGAGATTAACCCCGAAATTCAAATAATTCAAGCCAACACCAGATCTAGAGATAAACATTATTAAATTCCCACCACAATGAAATTCAAAAAGGGGGTTCTCATTAAGGGAAGACCCATTTTCTGCCTAGGGCGAATGGGTCTTGGCACTATTTTCTAGGACCTTGCCTTTGGGGAATGAAAGAACACTATTTAAACCCATTTGAAATATCTTGATAAAGGAGGGTCCTATAGAGGGAAGACCCATTCACCCTAGGTGGTGAATGGGTCCTAGCACCAATTTCTAGGACCTTGATTTTTCCCAATTAAATGTTATGTAATTTGAATTGTGGGTGTCGGGATAGATCTTTGGGAGGTGTCATAAATAAGGCTTAAATTTGAATTAAAGGGTCTAATTAACTCTAACTAACCACCATTAATTAAAAGGGCCCTAGTTAAATGTGAAATTGTGTTACAACACTTAAATACGGTAAAAATTAAGCTTTTTTATTAAAAGAGAGGCCGAGATCAATGTAAATATGTTACAACACATTACAACATTAAACCTAGGCAAAAAATAGGTTAATTCAATGAAAATTATTCCCAAATCAAGTAAGGAAATATGATACATTTTCTGTTACTACATTTTCCTCCCACTTTAGTGAGAGGATGACACCATGTCAAACTCACACTAAAGTAGACATTCAAAATACTTAAGTATGCAGAAATAACAAAGATACATAACCATACCCTATCAAAAGTCAATAAAGAAAAACAAAAGGATCAAGCACAACCGTTCCAACATGATGTTGAACGGGGCTATTTTTCCATAACATATGCTACCCACTCTGGGGTAGTGAAACCTCAGTCTATCCACTAGGTGAGTTGTCCCAATGAGGTGGAAAATGAGAGAATCATATTAGCCTCTCATACCATATCGAAGTTATCCTCCTGACAACTTTGATAAGGCACAACAATGCAATGCTTTTGTAATGTCATGTATGTAATTTTTTGTTAAAGGGGATTTTTCTTTGTTAGTGTAAGGTCTTATTCTTAGGGAGAATTGTGCCTAATGTCTCCAAGAGAGGAAAAGTCAAGGGTGTCAGATCATCACTGATTGGATGGATCGTTCACCTCATGCCATGATGGTAGATTGTACACTCTTGGAAGGCATCAAACCTAGTGACACCACCAAGAAGAGGACACATCACACGAAAAAAAAAGAAAAATCACACCATGAAATTTTGTCAAAAGATGTCATTGATGTATGCCCCCACTTTAAAGTGGTTGATACACCATTACTATGAGAAATTTCCTTAAAGTAGCCAAATATTTTTCCTAAGACATGAGAGCTTTCCCTCGAGGAGAAAACCCTATGCCAAGTCATATGTTTTGAAACAAAGTTGCATCTCATGAAGTAGGAAAGAGGAAAGGGTTGCTTACAAATCAAATAAGAGATCCACCATGGATTTAGGGGTTGATATATGTTTCTATACAATGTTTTTCATAGAGCCAAAACTATCATCATTCTAAATATCAGAAAATAGAAACACAAAGAGAAATGAAATGATTACATCATATAGAAGAATGAAGGTACATATGGGGAATGCACAAAGAGAGAGAGACATCAAAGGAAAGAACCACGGGGACCACATTACACACATGCAATCGTAAAGAAAACATGAAAAAGAAAAATACTAGTAATGCATGCAAGTCAACCTAAAGTAGGTCATCCACATCCTAATCTCGATTGGTATAAAGGGAAGGCATACAACTAGCCAAAGGGACAAGAGAAAGTATCAAACTAATATGAAGCACCAGGTTCAACACTCTTTTTAGGATATTTTTCATTTAAGCTCATCGAAGAGGAAAACAATGTAATTCAACTCATCATCCACTTGTTCATCAATCTTTGCAATGTTAATGTAATTTTCTAGATTATCGCAACAAGAGGTTGAATGACAATGTCCATGGAATGTTTTGTTTTATCTTTGTGAGTATATAGAGAGTCATCATGCTTTTCTTTAGGTAAAGTTCATATTTTGATTTATATGTTGTTTTGTCTTCTTAGGTTGCTTAATCTATGAGCAATAGCATGTCGCCTACACCTATTCTCTCTAGCACTTCAATTCCTTTTCATTCTATTGTCAATTTGTGTTTGTGTAAGACCAAGTTTTTCAATCATAGGTTCCTTCTCTTCCTTAGGAGGAATAGAAGAAAAGATAATAGGTTTTTCAACCACTTTCTCTTTCACTTTGTAAACTTGTTTGACTCTAGGAGGGACAACTGGATTTTTTTTATTATCTCATGGTCTCTTGTAGGAAATTATGGGAGGTTTTTTATAGGTTGTTCTTGTATGTTTAGAAGGGATTTTGGTTCTATCATTTCTTCATCAAGGATAGGTGTTTCATTTATAGGTTGAGGCATGTTTCAAAGGGATAATTCTATTATTTTCTTTGCCTTGAACTTTTGGTATTATTTGAAAAAGAAATCCTCACGAGGCTTGATAGGTTCCATGGGCTTGGGCCAAAAGAAATCTAGTGAAAAAATCCCTTGGGAAAACACAGGATTAAATACACTATGATGCATAGTAAATATGTCATTTCCCAATGGAAAATTTAGACATTTATGCACAACCGAAGGGATGACACTCATGGAGCGAAGCCATGGATAGCCTAGCTTCACACGAACTTGGTCTGATTGCAGAATGATGGAAAATGAGACTGTTAATTTTTTCAGTCCCACTTTTAAAGGGAGATCTATCGAACCTATCGTAGGGAAAGCAAACCCATTATGCATCTTGATCAATGCTTTTGGTATGTCATATGTATCTTGATATAGTTCATGCACATATAAGAATTCTTCAATGATCACATTCTCTCCATAGACTGGATCAATTAATATCCCATTACTGGGCTTATCATTGATTCAGATAGCTATGTAAAGAGGACCATCAGGTGCACATTTAATTATGTCTTTTTTTGAGAAATAAATTTCAAGAGGCTTTTTATTTGATCCCTTATGAGGGTTAGCTTCAATAAATGCTATCACTTTCTTTGTGTGACATTTTTTGATAGTATCTATATCATCATCATCTGTGTCAACAGTCATCACATCATTCTTAGTTTCACTAGCTTTGACAAACAGAACAGTGTGTTTAGGCATGGGATTTGTAACTTAGATTTTTAAATTTTGATTAGGAGGGGCTATATACTTATTACCTTGATCATTCACACCTCCAATTTGAAGTTGATTATTATCAATAAGGTCTTGCACAAGATGTTTAAGAAGTTTACAATATTTTGTACCATGCCCATTTTGTTGATGGTAATGACAATAAGCATTGTTTTGAAAGCCTTTAGGCAATGGTATATTAGGATCACGTTCTATAACAGAAGGTAATGCAAGCATGTTCTTGTCAATGAGCTGCAACATGATATTATGAAGAGTGTCGAGTAAAGGAGTGAACTCCCTATCCCTCTCCCTGAAAGGAGTTGTTTTTATAGAAGCCACTTGATTATTAGTTTGTTGACTTGTTTGAGGTGAATTCAGTTGTAAAAAGCCCTTATTTTTCTTCTTGAAGGGTTAATAATTGTTCTAAGTTGTAGATTCAATTTTTTCAGTATGGATAGGGGGGTTTTTCACATCGTAACCGCAAGTCAAATTTTGATAATCACGAAGGGAAGTACATAATTGTGTGAAGATGGAAATCTCCACATTTCAATTTTTCTTTGGAGTTTATCTTGTAAGTTGGTGATAAACATTCATTGAAGGTTGGAATCAAGAATCTTAATGTTTACTTGGGAATAAAGTGTTTGTTATCTTGCCATGAAATTAGTCACTTTCTCTTCCTCTTTTTTGTTTGCATGTCATTAAATCAGAAAGGGTCATCTTGGGAGCCATGTGAATATGGAAATGGTTTTAAAAGGAATCAATGAGTTCATTGAATGGACCAATTGAATTGTTTGTTAAACAAGAGAACCACTCTAAAGAACTATCCTTCAAGTACCTAGGAAAGAGTTTAGCCAAGAGTTTATCTTCAAAGATGGAATCACTACACAAGGATGTGAAGGTGGAAACATGACTAACAAGATCTCCTTTCTCACCATATTTCTCAAATTGAGGGACTTATATACCTTGTGGCATTTGTGCTCTTAATATATCAAAGGATAACGAGTTGGATTTGATGTTTTGTAAAGTTTGATTATTGTTGTTTTGTTGTAATGTTGCCACTTGTTGTTGGAGGGATGTCATGGTTTGTAAAAGGGAGTTAAGGATAGGATAATTTTGGTTGTAAGGATGAGGGGAATAAGGTGGAGTGGTGTATGTATGCAGAGGTCTAGTGAATTGTAGGTTGGTGAGGGTAGATTGTTGAGGAGTTATTGTGTTCGAATGGACAAGGATGTAAGTATTTCCTATGGGAATACCTATGGAAGTGTACACATTGCTAGTGGGTATAATTGTTGTGGTTGGTTGAATGGTTGTAGTATGTTGAAAGGTTGTTGTGGGTTGTGTACTAGTGTATGTAGGAATGGACATTGGTATCATGGAGGATGGAATTGCAATTCCACCTTGACTTTGAGTAGTCCGCAAATCTTGAGTGAAATTGGGGATGGTAGGGATGGTGTTGGTAACATTAAGCACATTGGTTGTAGGAGGTGAAGTCGTTGGCAATGAGGTATGCAAACTATGAGCCATGGAGGGTTGAACAACACTATCAAAAAGAGAGTTAGAAAACCCAAGATCCACAACGAGTGAGATATCATAGGATGACATGAGCCTCAACCTACATCTTACAATAGTATTGTGAATAGGACACCAAGTTGTAAAGCTTAGGCAAGTTTTACAACCCTAGTGTGTAAACCTTGAATGGAAAGAGACAATGCAACAACCTAGAATGAAATGCAATTTTCAAATACTAAGAAATGAAATTTACTGATTACTCAATGCAATAAACTAAAAATGAAATGTTTGAATGCAATTTTGAATTTTAACAATGCATTGAAATGAGTCAATTTAAGCTAAATGTAATGAATTTGATGGAACAACAAATCAGGAAATTGAAATAGGAAACTAACAACAATAAACAAAAGCCTAAAACTAAGATTTTAATTTCTAGAAAATGTAGATTAGTAGCTAACAGAGACTCATTTGCTAGTAAGGGCAAATGGGTCCTAGTTAAGTTTTTCTGAGATGTTTATGTGGATTTCAGGGTGATTTTTAATGCTTTTTTAGATGCCAAAAGGTTCATATTTGACCTGATCAGGGACTCATTCGCCAGTAAGGGAGAATGGGTCCTGGTTAGGTATTTTTAAACTATTTTTGAATGATTTGCAAGCTTTTAGTAATGTATTTTAGTTCCAGGTCTGAGGTAGTGAGTTTTAGTTTCAAATTTTCCAAAAATACGACGTAAAATTGCAATGAAAAGATGAATGCAAGGACCTATGTTGAAATGAAATTTTGTTTTGATTTTCAAATTCAAATAAATGAGATATAAATGATATTCATAATGATCAATTAATTCTTTTATTTTTTAGATTTAGAGAGATGCAAAACAATGCAAATCTAGACCCTAAATGAGATGCAATTGTGAATGCAATGAAAGAAATACTAAATTAGATATTAATTAAATGTAAATGAGATGCAAACAAGATCTAATCTAAGATGTAAAGACTTCAAAAATCATAAAATTGCAATGTTCAATATGTCAAGTTCACCATTAATGATGAGGTTAAGAAATTAGGGCTTATCAAGATCAAGATAAACCGCTAGAATTTCTCCAAAATAAATCATGATAATGTATGCAAATATGAGGGCCAAAAGATATAAATAATAATCATAAATTGACCCTAACTATTATAGCAACTATGAGGGGAGTTTTTAGAGCTCAAAGAGGTGTGTACCTTGCTGCAAGAAGCCTTTTTTTAGGGCATGGACTCATTTTCCTTTAGTGGTGAATGGGTCCCTATTAAGGTTTTTGAAACTGAGATCTAGGTTATTTTCCTTGATGTTCACACTCTTAGATTCCTAGTTGTTAGCTCTCGAAAACTTGTACTTAATTATGTAGCTTCAATTCTTCATTCTTGCACTATGAAGGTCAATCTTGCAATTTGACAACTTTGACAAATTTTCTTCAAACTTCTTCTCCACTTGATCTTCAACCTGGAAATCAGAAAACACACACTCAAGGGAAGAAAAAATTGTTGATTGTTAGTGAATAGGAGTTTTCCTAAGTCAAACCCCTTGTAGGTAATTAAACCAAATGATGTAATTGAAGCATGAAACATGAAATATCAAATGTTGATACCTTGGATGTTGTCTTGTAATGCAAATCTACAAAATAACATGTAGTGGCCATGAAGAATGTAGATCTTGGTACTTGAATAAGATGTGAACAATGCTGCAATAACTTTCTTAGCTCAACATGTAGGAATGCATAAAACCCTAGACATGATGGAATGATCTTGAATTGCTGCAATAAACTCTTGATAATATGCCTCAAAATTCCTTTGAAAATGAACTTGAATTGCTCTATAATTCTCTTGTAAAGTTGCTAGGATGCTTCATAAAATTGCTAGGTGAAACAATGTAATTTAACACCTTATTTATACTAAATCAAGAGATTAACCTTGAAATTCAATCAATTCAAGCTGACACTAGATTTGGAGATAAACATTATTAAATTCCCACCATAATGAAATTCAAAAAGGGGGGACCCATTCTCCACCTATGGTGAATGGGTCCTGGCACTGTTTTCCAGGACCTTGCCTTTGGGGAATGAAAGAACACTAAAAGCCCATTTGAAATATGTTGATAAAGGGGGGTCCTATAGAGGGAGGACCCATTTTCCACCTAGGGTGAATTTGGTCCTAACACCAATTTCTAGGACTTCGATTTTTCCCAATTAAAGGTTATGTAATATGAATTGTGGGTGTCTGGATAGATCTTCAGGAGGTATCATAAAAAAGGATTATTTGAATTAAAGGGGCTAATTAACTCTAACTAACCACTTAAAAGGACCCTAGATAAATGTGAAAGTGTGTTACAACACTTAAGTAAGGTAAAAATTAAGTTCATTTTATTAAAAGAGGGCCAGAGATCAATGTGAATGCGTTACAACACATTACAACATTAAACCTAGGAAAAAAGTAAATTAATTCAATGACAATTATTCCCAAATCAAGTAAGGAAAAAGGATAATTTTTCCATTACTACAACACTAATCATAGATTTGTACTTTCTTTGATCATCCTTAGGGGATTCATCATTCTTGCTCAGTTTGTAACTAGTAACCATAGTAGTACATACTGGTTTAGAGTCTTCCATTAAATTTTTTTTCAACATTTCTTTGACATGCTTTGATTGTGAAATGAATATAACTTTATTTTTTTGATTGATTTGTATCCCAAGGAAGAAATTCATCTCCCCAAACATAGACATATCAAACTCATTCTACATCTCTTATGTAAATTTATTACACATATCTTCATTTCCTCCAAAAATTATGTCATCAACATACACAAATACAATCAAGATTTGATCTTTTCAACTATAAAGTAGATATTACTATCTACGGTACCTTTTATTGAATCCTTGTTGTATGTCAAGTACTTATCCAGCACACATACCAAGCTCTAGGAGCTTAGCCAATCAATATAATTCCTTTTTTCAATTTGCAAAACCATATTCATTTTGTCTAATAATTGAAATCCTTCTGGTTGTTCCATATATACCTCTTCTCTTCCAATTCTCTATTCAAGAAAGTAGACTTCACATCCATTTGATAAACTTTAAAGTCCTTATGTGTTGCAAAAGCCAATTTTTTTTTGATAGCCTCCATTCTTTCCATCAGGAAAGTGTCTCCTCAAAATCTATTCCTTTAACTTGTGAGAAGCCCTTACACACAAGCCTTGCTTTGTTCCTTACTACTCCATTCTCATTCAATTTGTTTATGAATACCCATTTTGTTCCTATTACATTCTTGTTTGTAGGTCTTGGGACAAGTTCCCAAGTCTAATTCTTCTCAATCTACAGTAGTTCTTCTTCCATATCCTTCATCCAATGTTCATCTTTGTATGCCTCAATCACTATTCTAGGTTCAAATTCATAAAGTAAACAAAGAATTACATATTCTTCAACAAATTTCCTTCTTTTCAATACACCTTTTCTTTTATCTCAAATTATTTTTTCTTCATAATGATTCCTTTGCACATATTTAGGGGTTCTAGGGGGTCTTTTCTGGAGCTTCTTCCTCTTCAATCTGCACTTCCTTTTCCTTAGCTTTTTCTTTTTCTCTACAAACAGGGTCATTTGATTCATATCCATCTATCATGACTAAATTTTGGAAATCTTCATCAACCTTGATACTTGCACTCTCAACAATCTTTCTTAGTCTTTTTTTTTAGCATCAATAGGCTTTTCTTTTAGTAGAATATCTAAGGAAGGTTTCTTCATCAGAACTTGCATCAAACTTTCCTAAGTTTTCTTCATCTCTTCTTAAATGACATTTTCTTCCAAATACTCTAAAAAATTTGATAGTAGGGATCCTTCCACACCACAACTCATATGGAGTCTTTGTTTTGTTTCCTTTTGCTTGAACTCTGTTAAGTATAAAAAATAGTATGAATTACTTCTATCCAGTAGACTTCTGGTATGTTTTATTCATTCATCATTGTCCTTGCATCTTCTTGAACAGTCCTATTTTTCCTTTCAACCACTCCATTTTGTTGATTCCTAGGGGTAGGCAAGTGTCTCTTTATGTCATTATTCTCACAAAAGATGTTAAATTCAAATGTGGAGATTAACTCTCAACCTTTGTCAGACCTCAAAATTTTTATTTTCATGTCCATTTCATTCTCAACCATAACTTTAAATGCTTTGAACCTATCTAGGGCTTTAGATTTTTCTTTAAGAAAAGTAACCCATGTAATTATAGAATAATCATCAATAATAAGCATGAAATACCTATCACCTTCAAGACTTCTTATTCTTGTAGGACCAAAAATATCTATATGAACCAATTCCAACAATCCAGTAGAAGATTGTTCTTTTCCTTTGAAACTTCTTCTTGGTTTCTTTCCAATCTGACAATTCTTGTAGAAAGCATTTATAGTCTTTGTAATCTTTGGTAGATCTCTCACTACTTAAACTGGACTAAATCTTACTAGATTATAAAATTTAATGTGACACATCCTCTTGTGTCATAAGCAACTTTCATTAATCTAAGTTATAAAACAATGAACATTAGCACCCTTGAGCTGATAAACATTTCCATCTATCCTTCTTCCATAAGAAATCATAGTTCTAGACCCTTTTTTGATCTCACATCCATCATCATAAAACATAATATTGTATGATCCTTTGCTACAAACACTCAATAGGTTATTCTTTAAGCATTTAACATAGTAAATATCATTAGTATTATGCTTTCCATCAAAACTGATTGAACCTATTCCACAAATCTTATCACCTGAATCATCACCAAATCTAATGAGTCCTCCATCATACTTTTCAATTTTAACAAACTTAATTTTGTCTTTGGTCATATGATTAGAGCATCCACTATCAAACCTCTAATAGTTCTTGCCTATCTACCATGAAAGGCATATACCAGAGTACCTTCAATCTTATCCTTTCTCTTCAAAGATCATTCCTTCACACATTTTTTAGAGTAAGCAGAAACAAATTCGTCTTTTAAATCCATGAAAAAAATTCATCATCATCATCTCTATAATCATATTCATCATAAAAAATACTTGCATCTACTCTAACATAATAACTTCTCTTAATAATTTTACCTTTCTTCTCCCTATTTTTGACATTCACAACTCTATTTGGACATCTTGAAGTGTAATGACTTATCTTTCCACAACTGAAATATTTGAAAGGAAACATACCTTTATACTTACCAATACCCTTTTTCATACTTCTCACAAAGTTAGCTTCCACATCATCAAGATCCTCCTGATCTAATTTTCACTTTTTTTATTTTCCAATCTTAAAAGTAGTCTCAACTTTTGCACCACTACTTATACCAAATTCTCTCATTTCAAATGCAGTTAAAGAACCATATAATTGATCTCTAGAATACTGATCTAGATTTGAAAATTTCTCAATAGCAGAAACTTTATGACTGTAAGCTTTAGGTACGGTTCTAATATTTTTCTTTACAACTTTTTATTCTTTGACTTTTCCACCTAGATGTTTGATGGAGTTGACCACTTCATCTACCCTCTACATGTAGCTTGTAATGTTTTCATCTTTAGACATTCATAAGTTCTCAAATTTGATCTTTATATTCTACATCCTATCTTGTTTAACCTTATCATCTCCTTCATAAATGATTTCCAACTTTATCCAAATATCTCCATCAGTTTTCAAGTTCATAAGTTTCACTAATTCAAAATTGGTGAGATTACTTAAGAGAGAATACCTTGCTTTACTATTGCTTTAAGAGGCCTTGATTTTAGCTTGAGTGCTCAAACCATTTATAGGTACAGTATTTCCATCTTTAACTAATTCCCAAACATCATATCCTAGATAACTTAGAAATCCTTCCATCCTTATTTTCTAGAATGCATAGTCTATTCCATCAAACATAGGGATCTCCTTCTTGTGCACCATCCCAGATCTACCTCAAGCGATTAAGCTTTTCTCCAAGGAACCTTGCTTTGATACCATTTTTTGAATGCATAAGATAATTGAGAGGGGGCTGAATAAGTTGTACTTTAAAACTTTAAAACCCTCATACATATTTAGATCCATATTCGACATTCATTAACCCTTAATTTTTTATTTATGATGAGCTAGCATGAAAAGAAAATAAAAGAAATTGAACCATCTTAACACCATAAACAAGAGAACACCATATTTATGTGGAAAACCCAATAATGGAAATACCACAGTTATTATTAGCTCACAATATAAGTAATATAAACATCACATACAATAGGGGTCACTACCAAAAGGCTCATTATCAAAATAGAAAAGAAGATAGAGAAGAAATGTTACACAAAGAAAAGCATCTCAGTGCAATAGAGAATCCACCATAATGACATCAATACCTTCACAAAATGACTATAGAATTGTAGCCACCGTCTAATCACTACATCAAACAGACTAACACATAAAATCTTACACTACAATTCTCAAATTCACACTCTACAACTTTTCAATTCACATCATTCGTATCTCTCACATATATTTTAACATCCCTCAACAACTCAACTTAGATTATTTATACCATCCTCAACCTTGAAACCCTTCTC